>WNGS01034180.1:0-15821 GCA_020271785.1 Procambarus virginalis | reverse complement strand
GGTTATGTAACTTTTGAGAGTGTGCCTGTAAGACACATGTGATGATGTACTATGGGAGTGTGTGCCTGTAAGACATATAGTGTGAAGTACCTTGGGAGAATGTGCCTGTAAGACACATGTTGGTGATGTACCATGGAGAGTGTGCATGTACAACACATTTTGATGATGTACCATGGAGAGTGTACCTGTAAGACATATGGTGGTGTGTAACGTGGGAGAGTGTGCCAGTAAGACACATGGTGGTGATGTACAATGGGAGAGTGTGCCTGTAAGATACATAGTGGTGATGTACCATGGAAAAGTGTACCATTAAGACACATGGTGGTGATGTCCATGGAAGAGTGTGCCTGTATGACACATGGGGGTGATGTGCAGTGGAGAGTGCGCCTGTAAGACATATTGGGGATGTACCTTGGGAGAGTATGCCTGTAAGACACATGGTGGTTATGTACCATGGAAGAGTGATCCTGTAAGACATATGGTGGTTATGTACCATAGGAGAGTGTGCCTGTGAGACACATGGTAGTGGTGTACCATGGGAGAGTGTGCCAGTAAGACACATGGTGGTGATTTACCATGGGAGAGTGTGCCAGTAAGACACATGGTGGTGATGTACGATGGAGAGTGTGCATGTACAACACATGATGGTGATGAACCATGGGAGTGTGCCAGTAAGACACATGATAGTGATGTACCATGGGAGAGTGTGCCAGTAAGACACATGTTGGTGATGTACAATGGGAGAGTGTGCCTGTAAGACAGATGTTGGTGATGTACCATGGGAGAGTGTGCCTGTACAGCACATGATGGTGATGTACTATGGGAGAGTGTGCCTGTACAACACATGATAGTGATGTACCATGGGAGAGTGTGCCTGTAAGACAGATGTTGGTGATGTGCCAAGGGCTAGTGTGCCAGAAAGACACATGTTGGTGATGTACCATGGGAGAGTGTGCCAGTAAAACACATGATGGTGATGTACCATGGGAGAGTGTGCCTGTACACACATGATGGTGATGTACCATGGGAGAGTGTGCCTGTAAGACACATGTTGGTGATGTATAATGGGAGAGTGTGCCAGTAAGACACATGGTGGAGATGTACAATGGAAGAGTGTGCCTGTAAGACACATGGAGGTGATGTACCATAGGAGAGTGTGCCTGTACAACACATGGTGATGATGTACCATGGTAGAGTATGCATGTAAGACACATGGTGGTGATGAACTTGAGAGAGTGTGCCAGTAAGACACATGGTGGTGATGTACCATGGGAGAGTGTGCCTGTACAACACTTGTGATGATGTACCATGGGAGAGTATGCCAGTAAGACACATGGAGGTGATGTACCATGGGAGAGTGTGCCTGTACAACACTTGTGATGATGTACCATGGGAGAGTATGCCTGTAAGACACATGGTGGTGATGTACCTTGGGAGAGTGTGCCAGTAAGACATATGTGGTGATGTACAATGGAAGAGTGTGCCTGTAAGACACATGGAGGTGATGTACCATGGAGAGTGTGCTGTTCAACACATTGTGATGATGCACCATGGAAGAGTGTGCCAGTACAACACATGGTGGTGATTTACCATGGGAGGGTTTGCCTGTAAGACACATGGTGGTAATGTACCATGGGAGAGTGTGCCAGTAAAACACATGATGGTGATGTACCATGGGAGAGTGTGCCTGTACAACACTTGGTGGTGATGTACCATGGGAGAGTGTGCCTGTAAGACACATGGTGGTAATACACCATGGGAGAGTGTGCCAGTAAGATACATGGTGGTGATGTACCATGGGAGAGTGTGCCTTTACAACACATGATGGTGATGTACCATGCGAGAGTGTGCCAGTAAGACACATGATGGAGATGTACAATGAGAGAGTGTGCCAGTAAGACACATTGTGGTGTTGTACCATGGTAAAGTGTTCCTGTAAGACAGATGTTGGTGATGTGCCATGGGAGAGTGTGCCTGTACAACACATTGTGATGATGTACCATGGGAGAGTATGCCTGTAAAACACATGGTGGTGATGTACCTTGCGAGAGTGTGCCAGTAAGACACATGGTGGTGATGTACAATGGAAGAGTGTGCCTGTAAGACACATATTGGTGATGTACTATGGGAAAGTGTGCCTGGACAACACATGGTGATGATGTACCATGGGTGAGTGTGCCTGTAAGACACATGGTGGTGATGTACCATGGGTGAGTGTGCCAGTAGACACATGGGGTTGATGTGCAATGGGAGAGTGCGCCTGTAAGATATAGTGGGGATGTACCTTGGGAGAATATGCCTGTAAGACACATGGTGGTGATGTACCATGGGTGAGTGTGCCTGTAAGACACATGGTGGTGATGTACCATGGGCGAGTGTGACAGTAAGACACATGGTGGTGATGTACCATGGAAGAGTGTGCCTGTAAGATACATTGTGATGATGTACCATGGGAGTGTGTGCTTGTAAGATATATAGTGGTGAAGTACCTTGGGAGAATGTGCCTGTAAGACACATGTTGGTGATGTACCATGGGAGAGTGTGCATGTACAACACATTTGATGATGTACCATGGAAGAGTGTGCCTGTAAGACTCATGGTGGTTATGTACCATGGTAGAGTGTTCCTGTAAGACACATGGTGGTTATGTAACTTTTGAGAGTGTGCCTGTAAGACACATTGTGATGATGTACTATGGGAGTGTGTGCCTGTAAGACATATAGTGGTGAAGTACCTTGGGAGAATGTGCCTGTAAGACACATGTTGGTGATGTACCATGGGAGAGTGTGCATGTACAACACATTTTGATGATGTACCATGGAAGAGTGTACCTGTAAGACATATGGTGGTGGTGTACCGTGGGAGAGTGTGCCAGTAAGACACATGGTGGTGATGTACAATGGGAGAGTGTGCCTGTAAGATACATAGTGGTGATGTACCATGGAAAAGTGTACCATTAAGACACATGGTGGTGATGTTCCATGGAAGAGTGTGCCTGTATGACACATGGGGGTGATGTGCAGTGGGAGAGTGCGCCTGTAAGACATATTGGGGATGTACCTTGGGAGAGTATGCCTGTAAGACACATGGTGGTTATGTACCATGGAAGAGTGATCCTGTAAGACATATGGTGGTTATGTACCATAGGAGAGTGTGCCTGTGAGACACATGGTAGTGGTGTACCATGGGAGAGTGTGCCAGTAAGACACATGGTGGTGATTTACCATGGGAGAGTGTGCCAGTAAGACACATGGTGGTGATGTACGATGGGAGAGTGTGCATGTACAACACATGATGGTGATGAACCATGGGAGTGTGCCAGTAAGACACATGATAGTGATGTACCATGGGAGAGTGTGCCAGTAAGACACATGTTGGTGATGTACAATGGGAGAGTGTGCCTGCAAGACAGATGTTTTTGATGTACCATGGGAGAGTGTGCCTGTACAGCACATGATGGTGATGTACTATGGGAGAGTGTGCCTGTACAACACATGATAGTGATGTACCATGGGAGAGTGTGCCTGTAAGACAGATGTTGGTGATGTGCCAAGGGCTAGTGTGCCAGAAAGACACATGTTGGTGATGTACCATGGGAGAGTGTGCCAGTAAAACACATGATGGTGATGTACCATGGGAGAGTGTGCCTGTACAACACATGATGGTGATGTACCATGGGAGAGTGTGCCTGTAAGACACATGTTGGTGATGTATAATGGGAGAGTGTGCCAGTAAGACACATGGTGGAGATGTACAATGGAAGAGTGTGCCTGTAAGACACATGGAGGTGATGTACCATAGGAGAGTGTGCCTGTACAACACATGGTGATGATGTACCATGGTAGAGTATGCATGTAAGACACATGGTGGTGATGAACCTTGAGAGAGTGTGCCAGTAAGACACATGGTGGTGATGTACCATGGGAGAGTGTGCCTGTACAACACTTTGTGATGATGTACCATGGGAGAGTATGCCAGTAAGACACATGGAGGTGATGTACCATGGGAGAGTGTGCCTGTACAACACTTTGTGATGATGTACCATGGGAGAGTATGCCTGTAAGACACATGGTGGTGATGTACCTTGGGAGAGTGTGCCAGTAAGACATATGGTGGTGATGTACAATGGAAGAGTGTGCCTGTAAGACACATGGAGGTGATGTACCATGGAGAGTGTGCTGTTCAACACATGTGTGATGATGCACCATGGAAGAGTGTGCCAGTACAACACATGGTGGTGATTTACCATGGGAGGGTTTGCCTGTAAGACACATGGTGGTAATGTACCATGGGAGAGTGTGCCAGTAAAAACATGATGGTGATGTACCATGGGAGAGTGTGCCTGTACAACTTGGTGGTGATGTACCATGGGAGAGTGTGCCTGTAAGACACATGGTGGTAATACACCATGGGAGAGTGTGCCAGTAAGATACATGGTGGTGATGTACCATGGGAGAGTGTGCCTTTACAACACATGATGGTGATGTACCATGCGAGAGTGTGCCAGTAAGACACTGATGGAGATGTACAATGAGAGAGTGTGCCAGTAAGACACATTGTGGTGTTGTACATGGTAAAGTGTTCCTGTAAGACAGATGTTGGTGATGTGTGCCATGGAGAGTGTGCCTGTACAACACATTGTGATGATGTACCATGGGAGAGTATGCTGTAAAACACATGGTGGTGATGTACCTTGCGAGAGTGTGCCAGTAAGACACATGGTGGATGTACAATGGAAGAGTGTGCCTGTAAGACACATATTGGTGATGTACTATGGGAAAGTGTGCCTGGACAACACATGGTGATGATGTACCATGGTGAGTGTGCCTGTAAGACACATGGTGGTGATGTACCATGGGTGAGTGTGCCAGTAGGACACATGGGGTTGATGTGCAAGGGAGAGTGCGCCTGTAAGATATAGTGGGATGTACCTTGGGAGAATAGCCTGTAAGACACATGGTGGTGATGTACCATGGGGAGTGTGCTGTAAGACACATGGTGGTGATGTACCATGGGCGAATGTGACAGTAAGACACATGGTGGTGATGTACCATGGAAGAGTGTGCCTGTAAGATACATTGTGATGATGTACATGGGATGTGTGCTTGTAAGATATATAGTGGTGAAGTATTATATAGAGTGAAGTACCTTGGGAGAATGTTGCCTGTAAGACACATGTGGGGATGTACATGGGAGAGGTGCATGTACAACATTTGATGATGTACCATGGAAGAGTGTGCCTGTAAGACTCATGGTGGTTATGTACCATGGTAGAGTGTTCCTGTAAGACACATGGTGGTTATGTAACTTTGAGAGTGTGCCTGTAAGACACATTGTGATGATGTACTATGGGAGTGTGTGCCTGTAAGACATATAGTGGTGAAGTACCTTGGGAGAATGTGCCTGTAAGACACATGTGGTGATGTACCATGGGAGAGTGTGCATGTACAACACATTTGATGATGTACCATGGAAGAGTGTACCTGTAAGACATATGGTGGTGTTACCGTGGGAGAGTGTGCCAGTAAGACACATGGTGGTGATGTACAATGGGAGAGTGTGCCTGTAAGATACATAGTGGTGATGTACCATGGAAAAGTGTACCATTAAGACACATGGTGGTGATGTTCCATGGAAGAGTGTGCCTGTATGACACATGGGGGTGATGTGCAGTGGGAGAGTGCGCCTGTAAGACATATTGGGGATGTACCTTGGGAGAGTATGCCTGTAAGACACATGTTGTTATGTACCATGGAAGAGTGATCCTGTAAGACATATGGTGGTTATGTACCATAGGAGAGTGTGCCTGTGAGACACATGGTAGTGGTGTCCAGGGGAGAGTGTGCCAGTAAGAACCATGGTGGTGATTTACCATGGGAGAGTGTGCCAGTAAGACACATGGTGGTGATGTACGATGGGAGAGTGTGCATGTACAACACATGATGGTGATGAACCAGGGAGTGTGCCAGTAAGACACATGATAGTGATGTACCATGGGAGAGTGTGCCAGTAACACATGTGGTGATGTACAATGGGAGAGTGTGCCTGCAAGACAGATGGTTTTGATTTACCATGGGAGAGTGTGCCTGTACAGCACATGATGGTGATGTACTATGGGAGAGTGTGCCTGTACAACACATGATAGTGATGTACCATGGGAGAGTGTGCCTGTAAGACAGATGGTGGTGATGTGCCAAGGGCTAGTGTGCCAGAAAGACACATGTTGGTGATGTACCATGGGAGAGTGTGCCAGTAAACACATGATGGTGATGTACCATGGGAGAGTGTGCCTGTACAACACATGATGGTGATGTACCATGGGAGAGTGTGCCTGTAAGACACATGTGGTGATGTATAATGGGAGAGTGTGCCAGTAAGACACATGGTGGAGATGTACAATGGAAGAGTGTGCCTGTAAGACACATGGAGGTGATGTACCATGGGAGAGTGTGCCTGTACAACACATGGTGATGATGTACCATGGTAGAGTATGCATGTAAGACACATGGTGGTGATGAACCTTGAGAGAGTGTGCCAGTAAGACACATGGTGGTGATGTACCATGGGAGAGTGTGCCTGTACAACACTTGTGATGATGTACCATGGGAGAGTATGCCAGTAAGACACATGGAGGTGATGTACCATGGGAGAGTGTGCCTGTACAACACTTTGTGATGATGTACCATGGGAGAGTATGCCTGTAAGACACATGGGGTGATGTACCTTGGGAGAGTGTGCCAGTAAGATATAGTGGGGATGTACCTTGGGAGAATATGCCTGTAAGACACATGGTGGTGATGTACCATGGGTGAGTGTGCCTGTAAGACACATGGTGGTGATGTACCATGGGCGAGTGTGACAGTAAGACACATGGTGGTGATGTACCATGGAAGAGTGTGCCTGTAAGATACATTGTGATGATGTACCATGGGAGTGTGTGCTTGTAAGATATATAGTGGTGAAGTACCTTGGGAGAATGTGCCTGTAAGACACATGTTGGTGATGTACCATGGGAGAGTGTGCATGTACAACACATTTTGATGATGTACCATGGAAGAGTGTGCCTGTAAGACTCATGGTGGTTATGTACCATGGTAGAGTGTTCTGTAAGAACATGGTGGTTATGTAATTTTGAGAGTGTGCCTGTAAGACACATTGTGATGATGTACTATGGGAGTGTGTGCCTGTAAGACATATAGTGGTGAAGTACCTTGGGAGAATGTGCCTGTAAGACACATGTTGGTGATGTACCATGGGAGAGTGTGCATGTACAACACATTTTGATGATGTACCATGGAAGAGTGTACCTGTAAGACATATGGTGGTGGTGTACCGTGGGAGAGTGTGCCAGTAAGACACATGGTGGTGATGTACAATGGGAGAGTGTGCCTGTAAGATACATAGTGGTGATGTACCATGGAAAAGTGTACCATTAAGACACATGGTGGTGATGTTCCATGGAAGAGTGTGCCTGTATGACACATGGGGTGATGTGCAGTGGAGAGTGCGCCTGTAAGACATATGGGGATGTACCTTGGGAGAGTATGCCTGTAAGACACATGGTGGTTATGTACCATGGAAGAGTGATCCTGTAAGACATATGGTGGTTATGTACCATAGGAGAGTGTGCCTGTGAGACACATGGTAGTGGTGTACCATGGGAGAGTGTGCCAGTAAGACACATGGTGGTGATTTACCATGGGAGAGTGTGCCAGTAAGACACATGGTGGTGATGTACGATGGGAGAGTGTGCATGTACAACACATGATGGTGATGAACCATGGGAGTGTGCCAGTAAGACACATGATAGTGATGTACCATGGGAGAGTGTGCCAGTAAGACAATGTTGGTGATGTACAATGGGAGAGTGTGCCTGCAAGACAGATGTTTGATTGTACCAGGAGAGTGTGCCTGTACAGCACATGATGGTGATGTACTATGGGAGAGTGTGCCTGTACAACACATGATAGTGATGTACCATGGGAGAGTGTGCCTGTAAGACAGATGTGGTGATGTGCCAAGGGCTAGTGTGCCAGAAAGACACATGTTGGTGATGTACATGGGAGAGTGTGCCAGTAAAACACATGATGGTGATGTACCATGGGAGAGTGTGCCTGTACAACACATGATGGTGATGTACCATGGGAGAGTGTGCCTGTAAGACACATGTTGGTGATGTATAATGGGAGAGGTGCCAGTAAGACACATGGTGGAGATGTACAATGGAAGAGTGTGCCTGTAAGACACATGGAGGTGATGTACCATAGGAGAGTGTGCCTGTACAACACATGGTGATGATGTACCATGGTAGAGTATGCATGTAAGACACATGGTGGTGATGAACCTTGAGAGAGTGTGCCAGTAAGACACATGGTGGTGATGTACCATGGGAGAGTGTGCCTGTACAACACTTTGTGATGATGTACCATGGGAGAGTATGCCAGTAAGACACATGGAGGTGATGTACCATGGGAGAGTGTGCCTGTACAACACTTTGTGATGATGTACCATGGGAGAGTATGCCTGTAAGACACATGGTGGTGATGTACCTTGGGAGAGTGTGCCAGTAAGACATATGGTGGTGAGTACAATGGAAGAGTGTGCCTGTAAGACACATGGAGGTGATNAGGGAGAGTGCGCCTGTAAGACATAGTTGGGATGTACCATGGGAGAGTATTCCTAGTGGACAGGTGGTGGTGATGTACCATGGGATAGTGTGCCTGTAAGACACATGGTGGTGATGAACCTTTGGAGAGTGTACCTGTAAGACACATGGTGGTGATGTACCATGAGAGAGTGTGCCTGTAAGACACATGGGGGTGATGTGCAATGGGAGAGTGCGCCTGTAAGACACATGGGGGTGATGTACCATGACAGAGTGTGCCTGTAAGACACATGTGGGTGATGTGCAATGGAAGAGTGCGCCTGTAAGACATCGTGGGGATGTACCATGGGAGAGTATGCCTGTAAGACACATGTTGGTGATGTACCATGGGAGACTTTGCCTGTAAGACACATGGTGGTGATATACCATGACAGAGTGTGCCTGTAAGACACATGGGGGTGATGTGCAATGGAAGAGTGCGCCTGTAAGACATAGTGGGGATGTACCATGGGAGCGTGGTCCTGTATGACGCATGGTGGTGATGTACCATGGAAGAGTGTGCCTGTAAGACACATGGGTGTGATGTGCAATGGGAGAGTGCGCCTGTAAGACATAGCTGGGATGTACCATGGGAGAGTATGCTGTAAGACACATGGTGGTGATTTACCATGGGAGAGTGTGCCTGAAAGACACATGATATTGATGTACCATGGGAGAGTGTTCCTGTACAACACATGATGGTGATGTACCATGGGAAAGTGTGCCTGAAAGACACATGATATTGATGTACCATGGGAGAGTGTGCCTGTAAGACACATGTTGGTGATAGACCATGGGAGAGTGTGCCTGTAAGACACATGGTGGTGATGTACAATGGGAGAGTGTGCCAGTAAGACACATGGTGGTGATGTACAATGGAAGAGTGTGCTTGAAAGACACATGGAGGTGATGTACCATGGGAGAGTGTGCCTGTACAACACATAGTGATGATGTACCATGGGAGAGTATGCCTGTAAGACACATGGTGGTGATGTACAATGGGAGACTGTGCCAGTAAGACACATGGTAGTGATGTACCATGGGAGAGTGTGCCTGTACAACACATGGTGATGATGTACCATGGGTGAGTGTGCCTGTAAGAAACATGGTGGTGATTTACCATGGGAGAGTGTGCTTGTAAGACACATTGTGGTGATGTAACATGGGAGAGTGTGCCAGTACAACACATGGTAGTGATGTACCATGGGAGTGTGCCTGTAAGACACATCGTGGTGATTTACCATGGGAGAGTTTGCCTGTAAGACACATGGTGGTGATGTACCATTGGACACTGTGTCTGTAAAACACATTGTGGTGATGTACCATGGGAGAGTGTGCCTGTAAGACAGATGTTGGTGATGTACCATGGGAGAATGTGCCTGTACAACACATGATGGTGATGTACCATGGGAGAGTGTGCCTGTACAACACATGATGGTGATGAGCCATGGGAGAGTGTGCCAGAAAGACAGATGTTGGTGATGAACAATGAGAGAGTGTGCCAGTAAGACAGATGTTGGTGATGTACCATGGGAGAGTGTGTCTGTACAACACTTTGTGATGATGTACTATGGGAGAGTGTGCCTGTAAGACACATGGTGATGATGTATCATGGGAAAGTGTGCCTGTAAGACACATGGAGGTGATGTACCATGGGAGAGTGATCCTGTACAACACATGGTGATGATGTACCATGAGTGAGTGTGCCTGTAAGACACATGGTGGTGATGTACCATGGGTGAGTGTGCCTGTAAGATACATTGTGATGATGTACCATGGGAGTGTGTGCCTGTAAGACATATAGTGGTGATGTACCATGGGGGAGTGGGCCTGTAAGCCACATGTTAGTGATATACCATGGGAAAGTGGGCCTGGTAGCCACATGGTGGTGATGTACCTTGGGAGAGTGGGCCTGTAAGACACATGGTGGTGATGTACCATGAGAGAGTGTGCCTGTAAGACACACGGTGGTGATGTACCATGGGAGTGTGTGCCTGTAAGACACATGGTTGTAATGTACCATGGGAGAGTGTGCCTGTAACACACATTGTGGTGATGTACAATGGGAGAGTTTGCCTGTAAGATACATAGTGGTGATGCACCATGTAAGAGTGTACCAGTAAGATACATGGTGGTGATGTACCATGGAAGAGTGTGCCTGTAAGACACATAGGGGTGATGTGCAAAGGGACAGTGCGCCTGTTAGACATAGTGGGGATGTACCATGGGAGAGTATTCCTATGAAACAGGTGGTGGTGATGTACCATGGGAGAGTGTGCCTGTAAGACACTTGGTGGTGATGTACCATGGGGAAGTGTGCCTGTAAGACACATGGTGGTGATGTACCATGGGAGAGTGTGCCAGTAAGACACATGGTGGTGATGTACCATGGAAGAGTGTGCCTGTAAGATACATTGTGATGATGTACCATGGGAGAGTGTGTCTGTAAGACTCATGGTTCTTATGTACCATGGGAGAGTGTTCCTGTAAGACACATGGTGGTTATGTAACTTTTAAGAGTGTGCCAGTAAGACACATGGTGGTGATGTACCATGGAAGAGTGTGCCTGTAAGATACATTGTGATGATGTACCATGGAAGAGTGTGTCTGTAAGACTCATGGTGGTTATGTACCATGGGAGAGTGTTCCTGTAAGACACATGGTGGTGATGTACCATGGGAGAGTGTGCCAGTAAGATACATAGTGGTGATGTACCATGGAAGAGTGTGTCAGTAAGACACATGGGGGTGATGTACCATGGAAGAGTGTGCCTGTAAGACACATGGGGGTGATGTGCAATGGGAGAGTGTGCCTGTAAGACACATGGTGGTGATGTACCATGGGAGAGTGTGCCAGTAAGATACATAGTGGTGATGTACCATGGAAGAGTGTGCCAGTAAGACACATGGTGGTGATGTACCATGGAAGAGTGTGCCTGTAAGACACATGGGGGTGATGTGCAAAGGGAGAGTGCGCCTGTAGACATAGTGGGGATGTACCATGGGAGAGTATGCCTGTAAGACACATGGTGGTGATGTACCATGGGAGAGTGTGCCTGTAAGTCACATAGGGGTGATGTGCAATGGGAGAGTGCGCCTGTAAGACATAGTGGGGATGTACCATGGGAGAGTATGCCTGTAAGACACATGGTGGTGATGTACCATGGGAGAGTTGCCTGTAAGACACATGGTGGTGATGTACTATGGGAGAGTGGTCCTGTAAGACACATGGTGGTGATGTACCATGGGTGAATGTTCCTGTAAGTCACATGGGTGTGATGTGCAATGGGAGAGTGCGCCAGTAAGACATAGCTGGGATGTACCATGGGAGAGTATGCTGTAAGACACATGGTGGTGATTTACCATGGGAGAATGTGTGCCTGAAAGACACATGGTGGTGATGTACCATGGGAGAGTGTGCCTGAAAGACACATTGTTGTGATGTACCATGGGAGAGTGGTCCTGTAAGACACTAGTTGGTGATGTACCATGGGAGAAGGTGCCTGTACAACACATGGTTGTGATGTACCATGGGAGAGTGTGCCTGTACATCACATTGTGATGATGTACCATAGGAGAGTGTGCCTGTAAGACACATGGTGGTGATGTACCATGGGAGAGTGTGCCAGTAAGACACATGATGGTGATGTACCTTGGGAGAGTGTGCCTGTAAGACACATGGTGGTGACGTACGATGAGAGAGTGTGCCAGTAAGACACATGATGGTGATGTACCATAGGAGAGTGTGCCTGTACAACACATGGTGATCATGTACCATGTGTGAGTGTGCCTGTAAGACACATGGTGGTGATGTACCATGGGAGAGTGTGCCTGTAAGACACATGGTGGTGATGTACCATGGGAGAGTGTGCCAGTACGACACATGGTGGTGATGTACCATGGAAGAGTGTGCCTGTAAGATACATTGTGATGATGTACCATGGAAGAGTGTGCCTGTAAGACATATAGTGGTGAAGTACCTTGGGAGAATGTGCCTGTAAGACACATGTTGGGGATGTACCATGGGAGAGTGTGCCTGTACAACGCTTTGTGATTATGTACCATGGGAGTGTGTGCCTGTAAGACATATAGTGGTGAAATACCTTGGGATAATGTGCCTTTAAGACACATGTTGGTGATGTACCATGGAAGAGTGTGCCTGTAAGACACATTGTGATGATGTATCATGGGAGTGTGTGCCTGTAAGACATATAGTGGTGAAGTACCTTGGGAAAATGTGCCTGTAAGACACATGTTGTTGATGTACCATCGGAGAGTGTGCCTGTACAACACATTGTAATGATGTACCATGGAAGAGTGTGCCTGTAAGACACATGGGTGTGATGTGCAATGGGAGAGTGCGCCTGTAAGACATAGTGGGGATGTACCATGGGAGAGTATGCCTGTAAGACACATGGTGGTAATGTACCATGGGGGAGTGTGTCTGTAAGACACATGGTGGTGACATACCATAGGAGAGTGTGTCTGTAAGACACTTGGTGGTGATGTACCATGGGAGAATGTGCCTGTACATCACATGGTGGTGACGTACCATAGGAGAGTGTGTCTGTAAGACACTTGGTGGTGATGTACCATGGGAGAATGTGCCTGTACATCACATGGTGGTGATGTACCATGGGAGAGTTTGCCTATAAGACACATGAAGGTACTGTACCATGGGAGTGTGTGCCAGTAAGACACATGATGGTGATGTACCATGGGAGAGTGTGCCAGTAAGACACATGGTGGTGATTTACCATGTGAGAGTGTGCCAGTAAGACACATGGTGGTGATGTACCATGGGAGAGTGTGCCTTTACAACACATGATGGTGATGTACCATGTGAGAGTGTGCCAGTAAGACACATGATGGTGATGTACCATGGGAGAGTGTGCCAGTAAGACACAGGGTGGTACTGTACCATAGGAGAGTGTGCCAGTAAGACACATGATAGTGATGTACCATGGGAGAGTGTGCCAGTAAGACACATTGTATGATGTATCATGGGAGAGTGTGCCTGTGCAACACATGATGGTGATGTACCATGGGAGAGGGTGTCAGTAAGACACATGATGGTGATGTACCATGGGAGAGTGTGCCAGTAAGACACAGGGTGGTGATGTACCATGGAAGAGTGTGCCTGTAAGATACATTGTGATGATGTACCATGGGAGAGTGTGTCTGTAAGACTCATGGTTCTTATGTACCATGGGAGAGTGTTCCTGTAAGACACATGGTGGTTATGTAACTTTTAAGAGTGTGCCAGTAAGACACATGGTGGTGATGTACCATGGAAGAGTGTGCCTGTAAGATACATTGTGATGATGTATCATGGGAGTGTGTGCCTGTAAGACATATAGTGGTGTAGTACCTCGGGAGAATGTGCCTGTAAGACACATGTTGGTGATGTACCATGGGAGAGTGGGTATGTACAACACATTGTGATGATGTACCATGGAAGAGTGTGTCTGTAAGACTCATGGTGGTTATGTACCATGGGAGAGTGTTCCTGTAAGACACATGGTGGTGATGTACCATGGGAGAGTGTGCCAGTAAGATACATAGTGGTGATGTACCATGGAAGAGTGTGTCAGTAAGACACATGGGGGTGATGTACCATGGAAGAGTGTGCCTGTAAGACACATGGGGGTGATGTGCAATGGGAGAGTGTGCCTGTAAGACACATGGTGGTGATGTACCATGGGAGAGTGTGCCAGTAAGATACATAGTGGTGATGTACCATGGAAGAGTGTGCCAGTAAGACACATGGTGGTGATGTACCATGGAAGAGTGTGCCTGTAAGACACATGGGGGTGATGTGCAAAGGGAGAGTGCGCCTGTAAGACATAGTGGGGATGTACCATGGGAGAGTATGCCTGTAAGACACATGGTGGTGATGTACCATGGGAGAGTGTGCCTGTAAGTCACATAGGGGTGATGTGCAATGGGAGAGTGCGCCTGTAAGACATAGTGGGGATGTACCATGGGAGAGTATGCCTGTAAGACACATGGTGGTAATGTACCATGGGGGAGTGTGTCTGTAAGACACATGGTGGTGACGTACCATAGGAGAGTGTGTCTGTAAGACACTTGGTGGTGATGTACCATGGGAGAATGTGCCTGTACATCACATGGTGGTGATGTACCATGGGAGAGTTTGCCTATAGACACATGGAGGTACTGTACCATGGGAGTGTGTGCCAGTAAGACACATGATGGTGATGTACCATGGGAGAGTGTGCCAGTAAGACACATGGTGGTGATTTACCATGTGAGAGTGTGCCAGTAAGACACATGGTGGTGATGTACCATGGGAGAGTGTGCCTTTACAACACATGATGGTGATGTACCATGTGAGAGTGTGCCAGTAAGACACATGATAGTGATGTACCATGGGAGAGTGTGCCAGTAAGACACATTGTATTGATGTATCATGGGAGAGTGTGCCTGTGCAACACATGATGGTGATGTACCATGGGAGAGGGTGTCAGTAAGACACATGATGGTGATGTACCATGGGAGAGTGTGCCAGTAAGACACAGGGTGGTGATGTACCATGGGAGAGTGTGCCTGCAAGACACATGTTGGCGATGTTCAATGGGAGAGTGTGCCTGTACAACACATTGTGATGATGTACCATGGGAGAGTATGCCTGTAAGACACATGGTGGTGATGTACCATGGGAGAGTGTGCCAGTAAGACACATGGTGGTGAATGTACAATGGAAGAGTGTGCCTGTAAGACACATGGTGGTGATGTACCATAGGAGAGTGTGCCAGTAAGACACATGGTGGTGAATGTACAATGGAAGAGTGTGCCTGTAAGACACATGGTGGTGATGTGCCATGGGAGAGTGTGCCTGTAAGACACATGGTGGTGATGTGCAATGGGAGAGTGTTACGGACCCGAGTCCATCGTCGGACCACGGAGCAGTGACGACCACGCCATCTGTGAGTCTGCTCCCGAAAACCCCGCACCATGGACACGCCATCTAGGGACGACGGACGGTGCCGGCGAGTAATGCTAGATTCTCGTCCTTGGTGGCTCGTGAGATAGCTAGTGCTGACCTCTGGTGAGGTGGTGCTCAGACATCAGCACCATCTATTGAACTAGAGACTGTGTTTGTGAAGCCAGTAAGTGACGTTTCCTAGTGATCCCATGTAAAGTCGCCAGTACTG
>WNGS01034176.1:12726-24576 GCA_020271785.1 Procambarus virginalis | reverse complement strand
CTAGGCTATATGAAAGCATTGTAAAGAGGCACAGTGTACCATTTTTTGAAAATAAATCTGTTCTTATCATCTTAATATCTGATACGATCCCCATGTGGGATCCTCGATATTAAACTGATTTTTGCACACATGGCGAAGTGCTAGGAGCTTGCTCCACCTTTCCCGCGGATCGGCCCGGTATTGCAGTACCCTGGGATCGGTCCACTTCCTTCGGGACACCAAAAACGACCCTATCAACTAGTAGAAATCAAGTAGGAGACGATGATGTTAATTGGTTATGTACATTAATGAACTGTGTTAATTTGATTTGCATTAATTAGTCACACCAGCCAGCATCGTAGACGAAAAAAGCTTGAGCGAGCAGCAAGCAGTGAGTTGACGGCCGGTTTGAGGGGGTCGAAGCCAAACAACTCCAAACGAGTCAGGGAGTGTTACGACTCTGGGTTCTTTAGATGGAAACCAGAGGTCAAAATTGAGCTTATTAAACGACAATATGGCAGGGGACGCATAGAGAGCTGAAGCTGTTTGTAATCATCCCTGCCAGAAGTACGACTATTCTTGTTGCTCACAAAGCATTTAGACTCTTAAACTTGTTGTGGATTAAGTAACATTGTTATAAGTTTAACTACCCGTAGAATGAGGAAAGTAGCAATATGAGGCATAAGGGGAAGATGTTTTAATGTGTATAGCTGTATGATCAATTGGGCTCTTCCCGGCACCACACGCATGCTGCAGGGCTCGAGACTGAGGCGGCCTTCTCTGCTGGCTGACTGTGCTGTTGGACGTGCTCTCCTCCTTCCTCTTAATTCTTTATTTCTGTGACTTAGTTGGTTAAGTACTCCATTACTCATTTTTGTATATGTCTGGCATACCTATCGTTCTATGTGTAGAGTAGTATACCTGGGGTGTAGTAAGTGTATTTAAGTGTTTATCTTACCTGTTATGCTAACGGGGGTCCCAGTGTAAACACGTGGTCCCCTACCCTAAGCTGACTACCTCCAGTGTGTTATAGTAGAGCTTTACCCTAGCTTGTTTCAGTGTAAACCTTGTATCCTGCCTAGTGGACCAAGGCTTTTAACGTAAGATTGTGTGGTAAAGTTAGTATTAAATTGTTATTGGTGTGATTGTGTATGGGGGGTGTTAAGGGGTTAATAAATAAGTAAGTTTGAACAGAGTATCCCTTTTTCCTGTGTGGGAGTACAATAATCTATTCCTAGACTAACCGGGTTTAGTAGCAAGCATTTATTATTGTGGATATTTTACTTTGGGGGCCGGGCCTTTTAGTTCTCCCATTTTTTGATACCTCTGTATTCTACTTACCCTTACCCCTTAATAGTACCAGTTCCCCCATAGCAAGCCCACTTTTTTATAACAAGTGGTTGGCCAGTCCGGGAAGAACTGTATTATTGTAAAAAATTAGATCTTTGAATGCCAAAACTAAAAAATTCTTGTTTCCGCAGAACGGTTGTGTGCTAGCCTAGGGTCCAGCTCACCTGGCGTAGGACATTCATTGCACTGACTGGACACCCAGCTGGATCTCTTCACGATTAAGGTTAGTGTGGCCTTGTGTTAGGGGCCGTGCAAATTTTTGTTTTTTTTCCAATTTTAATTTTAAATTTTTCTGTGGCTAGGAGCTAAAATTTTTAGTGATGTCATCTGACATGCAGAGACTGGCAGAGGAGCCTTCATTGGTGGAAATAAAGAAACTTACCAAGTCTAATTTAGTATTGTTAGGCAAGGAATTTGGTCTAGAATTAAATGCCGCAAATAAAAAGTGGATCTTGTTGAATGAAATAGTACAACATTGTATCGATGAAGGACTATTGGCAGATGATACTCCTTTATGCCAGCCTAGCCAAACAGAAAGTGCAGCTCATACAGAGAGAGAGTTAGCTCTAGAGTTAGCAAAATAAAATTAGAGGAGCAAAGACTCAAAACCGAGGAGGCTAGAATTAGAGCGACTGCCCCTAGACCTCCACCTGCCGGGGATTCAAACCCCAGGCATTATGAGAAGAAGCATAACTTGCCTGAATTTTCAGAGTCGGATCCTGAAAGGTTTTTCAACCATTTTCAGAGATTGGCCCTGTCCATGACCTGGCCAAAGGAAGAGTGGGTGAAAATCCTACAGGGAAGACTCAGGGGTAAAGCCCAAGATATTTTTATTAATATGCCTGACGACGAGTGTTTTGAATATGATAAAGTCAGGGAACGAATTTTGAGGGCGTATGAAATTACTCCTGAAGCTCACCGCCAAGCTTATCGCAACCTTAGGCCTACACACAACCAACCGTTCACGGAATTCGCGACTGATCAAAGTAGGCTGTTTGATAAATGGATTCGCTCGGCTAAAGCCGAAACATACGAGGCATTAAAAGACCTAGTCTTAAAGGAACAATTTATAGATAGTATGCCAGACATGGTAGCTCAGTATTTAAGAGGAAGGGTAGAGTTAAATTCTAAAATAGGGGATTTGGCCAAGATGGCAGAAAACTACCAGTTGGCGGGCAAAAGGCCCAATAAAAATAATTTTACCCCACAGAGTAGCAAAACTTATACCCACAGCCAGTCCAGACCAGCTCATTCTAAACCTTTACCTAATGCACCTTCTGTTTCAGACATAACTAACCCTGTTAAATTGTTTAGCCCCACGACACTAAAGAGTGAACCGAAGGGTAATTCGGTTAGTAATGTCTCTTCTCCCCGACGTTTCTGTGGTCATTGTAAAAGTTCAACCCACAATATTAGCCGTTGTTGGCAACTGTACCCGGAAAAAAGACCCAATGCTCTCGTTGTGACACAGGGCTTGAGGCCTTCTGAAGGGTTAGGGAGTAAGACTTCCAACCCACAGTGGTTGGACCTGCTTACCCCATTCTTATCGAAAGGGAGACTACTTTTGTCTGAGGGTTCTTCCTGGAGGGACGTGGTGATCTTCCGAGACACCGGTGCCATCCAGACTTTAATTTTAGAGAGTGCTTTGCAAGGTGCCAATACTCTCGACACTGGAGAGGTGGTACTGGTCGAGGGTGTCACTAGTGATACTCGAGCAGTACCCCTCCGTAAGGTTACCCTGGAATCTGATTTCCACAAGGGTATTTGTACAGTCGGAGTCACTTCGTACCTACCTTTCCCTAATGTTGATGTAATATTGGGTAATGATTTAGCCGGGGATAAGGTAGGGGACTCCAGACTGCCTGTTATGTTGCCTACCCCAAAGGTTTGCCTGGATTCACCCACCGCAGAGGATAATGTTGTGTACCCTGCGTGCGTGGTGACTAGGTCTATGGGACTTAAATGTAAGGGCAGCCCTGTGCTTGCCAAGGTGGTAAATCCCAAGGACACGAGGGACCTTCCGAGTGGTGAAAGCCCAGTGGACCTTGCGGACACATTCATGGCCCGACTCGATGACGGGGCCGAGGACATTGTGGAGAGCCTGCCACCGCCGCCTACCGAGAGTAGTGGGGAGGTGGAGGAGAACACTGTTGAGCCTCGGCCAATGGCATCTGACCAAGGCCTGGATGCCTCCTTGAGTGAGTTACAAAAAGCTGACCCCAGTCTTGCAGATTGTCACGAGACAGCCGTCTCTAGGGAGGAAATTGTAGACGCAGCAACTGGGTACTACTACAATGATCGGATTTTGATGAGAAAATGGAGACCTCAGAGTGCTCCCTTGTCAAATGAGTGGGAGGTAGTCCACCAGGTTATGTTGCCGACCTGCTATAGAGAGAGAGTTTTGTCAGCTGCCCATGATGATCCTATGGGGGGACATCAAGGCATTAATATTACCTATCACAAAATCTGCAAGTATTTTTTCTGGCCCAAGCTGAAAAGCGATGTGGCAAAATTTTGTAATGCATGTATTGCTTGTCAACTTGTTGGGAAACCAAACCAGACTCCACCTAAAGCTCCTCTTAAGCCTATTGTCGTGCCGGAGGAACCATTTTCTCATGTGGTAATGGACTGTGTTGGTCCATTACCTAGAACTAAGTCTGGTAATATTTACCTAATTACGATGATGTGTATCACGACTCGTTACCCAGAGGCTTTTGCTGTAAGGAACATCCGAGCAAAGACTGTTGTTGCTCGTATGTTGCAATTTTTTTCCACTTTTGGACTGCCTCGGGTTGTACAGACTGACAATGGTACTAACTTTAAGTCTGATATTTTTGAACAATTTTGTAAGGACCATGGAATAACTCATAAGGTTTCCAGCCCATACCATCCACAGAGTCAGGGGGTCATTGAAAGGTTCCATCTAACTCTGAAGCAGATGTTGAAGACATCGTGCGAGAGTTCCCATACCTTCTGGGACGAGAACTTGCCGTATGTTTTGTTTGCTGCTAGGGAGGGGTTGCAAAGTTCACTGGGTTGTTCTCCTTTTGAGTTAGTCTTTGGCCATAAAGTTCGTGGACCCTTGCAAATGTTACAGGAGAATCTGTTAGGGAACGTAACGTTAACCGAAGGTTCGGCTTTCTTTGCGCAACACCACCAGAGACTCAAGGACTGCAAGGCTGCGGCACTAAAGTATCTTGGGAAGGCCCAAGAGAATATGAAAGAACGGAACGATGCCAAGGCTAAGTTGCGGGTATTTCAGCCCGGTGACCCTGTCCTGGTACTAAAGCCTCGACTGGGGAGCACTATGTCCCACAAGTACGAGGGCCCCTACATTGTGACAGAGAAGACTGGGGACCTCACGTACAAAGTGAGACACTCTGATAAGCGTAAACAGGTAATGCTCGTACACGTGAATCGGCTGAAGAAGTTCCAGGGCCCCAGGCCCATTGCACTAACCAATGTTTCCATTTCCAGTGAGGGAGGGGATGATTGTTCTGGGGACCCAACTAATCTCATTCTCAATAATTCTAGTTCTGTGAATGCTGTGGAGGAGGGACTGTCCCATTTGCAGATGTCCCAACGTGACGAGGTGCAGTCGTTGCTTGACGAATTCTCCAGTCTGTTCGGGGAGGTCCCGACCCAGACTGATGCCATTTACCATGATGTCGAGTTGACGGACTACACCCCCATTCGCCTTCAACCCTATCGGATGAGTCCGGAAAAGAAGGCCATCGTCCGTAAGGAGGTCGACTTCTTGCTCCAGCACGGCCTCATCAGGCCGAGCCAGGGCTCTTGGTGCTCGCCCTGCCTTTTGGTCCCCAAACCAGATGGCTCCTGGCGATTATGCACCGATTATCGGCAGCTCAACAAGGTGACCATAGTGGACGCCTATCCGTTGCCACGTCTCGAGGACTGTATCGACGAAATCGGGAACGCCACGTATGTATCTAAATTCGATCTCTCGAGAGGGTACTATCAAATCCCTCTCACTGAACGTGCTAAACAACTAACGGCGTTTGTGACACCCGAGGGTGTGTTTGAGTATCAAGTGTTACCATTCGGCTTGCGTAATGCCCCTGCCACGTTCCAGAGGCTAATGAACTCTTTGCTCGCTAATGTGCCAAATTGTCGGGCGTATTTAGATGATATTGTGCTCTTTGATATTAATTGGGCTGACCACATAGCTAGGTTACGCCAGTTGTTCACAGTGTTGAAACATGCAAATCTAACCTTAAATGCTAAAAAGTGTCATTTTGGCCAAGGCACAGTGACGTACCTCGGTTATGAAGTGGGCCAAGGAAAAGTGTTACCTCGACAAGACAAAATCAGTGCTATTCTGGACTATCCAGTGCTCAGGTCTAAAAAGGACATTCAACGATTTATCGGTATGTGTGCGTACTACCGACGCTTTTGTCAGAACTTTTCCAGTGTGGCCACTCCTCTCACAGATTTGTTGCGGAAGGCCGTTAAATTTAAGTGGTCATCGGACTGTGCAGAGGCATTTAAAAACTTGAAATTGATCTTAGCTTCCGCCCCAGTGCTTGCTAGTCCAAGGTTCGACCGTCCGTTTAAAATTCAAGTTGACGCGTCTGACTCGGGTGCTGGTGCAGTGTTGTTGCAAACTGGGGATGATAAAGTGGAACACCCAGTATATTATTACTCTGTGAAATTTGACAAGGCGCAGCGCAATTATTCGGTGATAGAAAAAGAGGCGTTGGCGCTAGTGCTAACTTGCAAAAAGTTCGAAGTGTACCTCACAGGTAATATAGTGGAAGTGTACACGGACCATAACCCATTAGTTTTCATGAATCAGATGAAGCAGAAAAATAAACGCATCCTCAGGTGGGCATTGTACCTACAGGACTTTAATCTATCTATTATCCACCTACCGGGCCGGCTCAACGTGATAGCCGACGCTCTGTCCCGCTTGCCTGAGTAACATTCATCTGAGCCGCAGGAAGCCATACCAAATGTCATGCTTTAGTTATTTTTTTTAGGTTCTCCTGTGACATTAAATATCCCGTGTCCAATTTATTTACTTCCTTTGTTTTTTTTTTTTTTTTTGTTTTTGTGTATGTTTTTTCTTTCAGAGAATTCCTTGTTTTTTTTTTTGCAGAGAAATTGTTGTTTTGATTGATTATCTTGTATGTCATGGATTCCTTTTTATTCTGTGTACTCTTACAAAAAATATGACTACTATTCTAGTAGTCACATTTTTTTTTCTCTGAAGGGGGGAGGAGTGTTACGACTCTGGGTTCTTTAGATGGAAACCAGAGGTCAAAATTGAGCTTATTAACGACAATATGGCAGGGGACGCATAGAGAGCTGAAGCTGTTTGTAATCATCCCTGCCAGAAGTACGACTATTCTTGTTGCTCACAAAGCATTTAGACTCTTAAACTTGTTGTGGATTAAGTAACATTGTTATAAGTTTAACTACCCGTAGAATGAGGAAAGTAGCAATATGAGGCATAAGGGGAAGATGTTTTAATGTGTATAGCTGTATGATCAATTGGGCTCTTCCCGGCACCACACGCATGCTGCAGGGCTCGAGACTGAGGCGGCCTTCTCTGCTGGCTGACTGTGCTGTTCGGACGTGCTCTCCTCCTTCCTCTTAATTCTTTATTTCTGTGACTTAGTTGGTTAAGTACTCCATTACTCATTTTTGTATATGTCTGGCATACCTATCGTTCTATGTGTAGAGTAGTATACCTGGGGTGTAGTAAGTGTATTTAAGTGTTTATCTTACCTGTTATGCTAACGGGGGTCCCAGTGTAACACGTGGTCCCCTACCCTAAGCTGACTACCTCCAGTGTGTTATAGTAGAGCTTTACCCTAGCTTGTTTCCAGTGTAAACCTTGTATCCTGCTTAAGTGGACCAAGGCTTTTAACGTAAGATTGTGTGGTAAAGTTAGTATTAAATTGTTATTGGTGTGATTGTGTATGGGGGGTGTTAAGGGGTTAATAAATAAGTAAGTTTGAACAGAGTATCCCTTTTTCCTGTGTGGGAGTACAATAATCTATTCCTAGACTAACCGGGTTTAGTAGCAAGCATTTATTATTGTGGATATTTTACTTTGGGGGCCGGGCCTTTTAGTTCTCCCATTTTTTTTTTGATACATCTGTATTCTTCTTACCCTTACCCCTTAATAGTACCAGTTTCCCCATAGCAAGCCCACCTTTTTTTTAACAGGGAGGGAGTGTGGAAGGAAGGAAGGAAGGAAGGTGAGGTGAGTAATATCATGTAATAACTTTAGATTAAAGATTATGTGAACAAATACGATGGGGAAAGTTGATTGATTTTATGAATGGGGTTGCCGGTTAGTGCAATAATAGTTGACTTTGTGAGATAGGTTATGTAGGGTAAGTTTTCTCTGTATATAAAAGTTTGGAAACTGGTTTAGGTAACTTAGTGATTTGTTATGAAAAGGCTGGTAGAGATTGGTTGAATAGTGTTAGGCTTATCTTTGAGTTTAGTGGAGAGCTGGATTTGATATTTAAATGGCATCTAACATGACGTGGTCATTGTGCAAATAAACTCTAAATCAACGGGTTTCCTATGATCGAGAACCTAATTATAATCACTAACCATTATTGGCATGCTTTTCTTTTTATGGAATTACGAATAAAATAGATGTAGAACGTACTATAATTTGCAAAGCGACCGACCACCAAATATCATTGTGAAAGCTAGTTTCGTAATTGACTTTGCAATACTTCATTTACCTCCCTAAACACCAACAATGAGTGAGTATTTGTATACTTGATAAAAGCGATGAATGGATGGATGGATTACGCACACATTCACATATATTTAGAAAGGATTTTGCCATAGTACCTACAGTACTCAGACGTCTCGAATTACTTAGATCTTGTGATATCTTAACTTTGTTGATCATTCAACAATAGAGTCGTTTTCCAGGGAATGACGTTATGTTACATTATGCTAGATGATGCATCACCTCGCCTCGCATCGTATTGCATGGCATTGCACTGCATGGCATTGCATCGCATGGCATTGCATCACATGGCATTGAATGGCATTGCATCACATCACATCACATCACGTCTCGTCTCGTCTTGTCTTGTGCTTGTGCTCGTGCTCGGCCTCACCTCGCCTCAGGTTTGTGAAAACGATATATCATCCAAAGTGTTAGATGTGAAAGAGTCGTGATATATATAAAAAAAATGTAATAGTTGGCGAGTAATAGTGGTGTTCGTTTTCTGTTAGGGTATCAGAGAGAAATTGTCTACTATTTATATTATTTGAGGAGCGTTGACGATAACAGGCCCCTTGCACATCTAATTCGTTATTGTCCTATATAAAAGCTGTAGCTACCTTAAGACACATGATGAATAGAGGTTTATGTATTAGAGTTAAGCGCTATCCTCCCTGTCCAGGAGCGAATTCGTGAAACGCCACGCGAGTTTGTTTACCACTTCGCCACCAGTTACATATTCACTATTCATGAACGAAACCATGTAATATGAAGAATTTGCATATATATTTAATTCATTGATCAGGTAAGAAATGGTTAAAACCTTTACTGCATGGCGTTTATATGTATGCTTGAATATGAATAATACCCAGTGATAATCACATGCCTTTTTGCAATTGAAACTCTATACGTGGTTTCTAGCCGCAATTGTTGCCTAGTGTTGCAGAGCAACATCGCTTCTCAGCCATTTGGCTAAGATCAATATCACTTCTCGGCCATTTGGCTAAGATCAAAGTGTAGTATGTAGTAACGCCGACATTGCTGGCGAGATTAGGGCCCTGCCGCAGTACAACAGTGTGAACGTCCACGCCTTCACCGTGGGACCCCTAGGATCGTTCGACCCCCACCCACAACCAGCGATTGATGAAGAGGTTAGCATCGAAGAAGTACCTCCTCGCGACCTTCAGGAAGCTGTGTGTGAGCGACGCCAAAAGATGGTCGAGGATGCGGTACATCAAACACATCACTGGAGCTCGACAGTATGAATAATATGTATATTAGATTGTTAAAATTTGCATTGTATAAATGTTAGGCCGAAAACAATTCACACTGTGTAACTTGCATAAAAGATCCTTGTAAACCTTAGCTTTTGACAAAAAAGTTAAGCCTAGGCTATATGAAAGCATTGTAAAGAGGCACAGTGTACCATTTTTTGAAAATAATATCTGTTCTTATCATCTAAATATCTGATACGATCCTAATGTGGGATCCTCGATATTAAACTGATTTTTGCAACATGGCGAAGTGCTAGGAGCTTGCTCCACCTTTCCCGCGGATCGGCCCGGTATTGCAGTACCTCTGGGATCGGTCCACTTCCTTCGGGGACACCAAAAACGACCCTATCAACTAGTAAAAATCAAGTAGGAGACGATGATGTTAATTGGTTATGTACATTAATGGACTGTGTTAATTTGATTTGCAGTAATTACTTCACACCAGCCAGCATCGTATGACGAAAAAGCCTTGGAGCGAGCAGCAAGCAGTGAGTTGAGTCCGGGTTTGAGGGGTCGAAGCCAAACAACTCCAACGAGTCAGAGGGAGGGAGTGTGGAAGGAAGGAAGGAAGGAAGGAAGGTGAGGTGAGTAATATCATGTAATAACTTTAGATTAAAGATTATGTGAACAAATACGATGGGGAAAGTTGATTGATTTTATGAATGGGGTTGCCGGTTAGTGCAATAATAGTTGATTTTGTGAGATAGGTTATGTAGGGTAAGTTTTCTCTATTTATAAAAGTTTGGAAACTGGTTTAGGTAACTTAGTGATTTGTTATGAAAATACTGGTAGAGATTGGTTGAATAGTGTTAGGCTTATGTTTGCGTTTAGAGGAGAGCTGGATTTGATATTTAAATGGCATCTAACATGACGTGGTCATTGTGCAAATAAACTCTAAATCAACGGGTTTCCTATGATCGAGAACCTAATTATAATCATTAACCATTATTGGCATGCTTTTCTTTTTTATGGAATTACGAATAAAATAGATATAGAACGTACTATAATTTGCAAAGCGACCGACCACCAAATATCATTGTGAAAGCTAGTTTCGTAATTAACTTTGCAATACTTCATTTACCTCCCTAAACACCAACAATGAGTGAGTATTTGTATACTTGATAAAAGCGATGAATGGATGGATGGATTACGCACACATTCGCATATATTAAGAAATGATTTTGCCATAGTACCTACAGTACTCAGACGTCTCGAATTACTTAGGTCTTCTGATATCTTAACTTTGTTGATCGTTATGTTGATCATTCAACAATAGAGTCGTTTTCCAGGGAATGACGTTATGTTAGACGATGCATCGCCTCACCTCGCATTGTATTGCATGTCATCGAATCGAATGGCATTGCATTGCATGGCATGGCATGGCATGGCATCGCACCGCATCACATCACATCACATCACATCACATCACATCACATCACGTCACGTCACGTCACGTCACGTCACGTCACGTCACGTCACGTCACGTCACGTCTCGTCTCGTCTCGTCTCGCCTCGCCTCGCCTCGCCTCGCGCTCGCTCAAACTCCATCCAGCCTCGCCTCACTCCCCCCAACCCTGCCTTGCCTCGCCTCAGGTTTGTGAAAACGCTATATCAACCAAAGTGTTAGACGTGAAAAAAAAGAGAGTCGTGATATATATTCAAAAATGTAATAGTTGGCGAGTAATAGTGCGAGTGCTGTGTCGCTTTTCTGGTTTATGGTATCAGTGAGAAACGTCTCCATATTTTATTTTAGGGTGGAGGCGTTGCATCGATAAAGTCAGGCCCCTTTGAGCACTTCTATAATTCAGTTATTGTCCTTGATCAAAAGAGTGGCTACTAACCGAGACACATTATCTAAATGAAGGTTTATGCATTAGAGGTTAACCAAGGCAAACACACTAAATCATCTAGGCGAAACGTCGTCCTATTCTGCTATTCCCATTAGGTCATGGGAATGTGATTTTAGCAATTGAGAAATGGTGACAGGTGAGAGGAGCCTTTGCCGAAACTTTTGTAATAATACAATAATCCAAACAACAAATCCTGTGTCATAATAAATTAGTTTTTCTACTAACTATTTTGGTTTCCTAATGTATTAACATAGTTTTTACATTTTCAATAACTAAATATATGGTGGTTCTTTTGTAAAAATTCATTAATAAATTGTAAATGATATTTAATAGCTGAATGAAACCTTCACAATCCATTTAGTTAATATGATTGGCAAAAAAATTAGTTTTCAAATTTTTATAACAATCGCCCTTTAGAACAGCCAATTTGACTCCCTGGTGGCACTTCCACCTAAACACTAAGATCATGTTTGAATATATAATTTATGTATTCATTCCCTAAAATAATTGATATAAATGATAAATGTTGCTGGACAAGTGGTGTGAAAGACTCTGAAAACATTTTGTTGTCCTTTCTATTTGGAGGTAGAGGGAGGAGGAGGAAGAGTAGGGGAGAGGCTAGTGAGAAGGGCAGGAGAAGGAGGAGGGGGAGAAGGAGTAAGAGGTAGGAGGGAGG
>WNGS01034176.1:0-11726 GCA_020271785.1 Procambarus virginalis | reverse complement strand
TATTTTTCTGCCGAATTCTTACTCTCTGCACCTATTTTCAACTTCAAATTATGACTTTTTATAAAGAAAATATGCCAATTACTGAAAACTGCGATGGGTCATATTTTGCCCAAACCCCCCTGCAGTTTTCAAAATATCTGAAATGTCGGAAGTTTGAATCCTGATCGTGATTTTTCAGCCGAATTCTGACTCTCTTCACCTATTTGTTTTTCAAATTACGACTTTTTATACCAAAAATATGCCAATTACTGAAAACTGCGATGGGTCATATTTTGCCCAAACACACCTGCAGTTTTCAAAATATCTGAAATGTCGGAAATTTGACTCCTGAGCGTGATTTTTGAGCAGAATTCTGACTCTCTGCACCTATTTTCCATTTCAAATTCCGAATTTTTATAAAGAAAATATGCCAATTACTGAAAACTGCGATGGGTCATATTTTTGCAAAAACCCACCTGCAGTTTTCAAAATATCTGAAATGTCGGAAATTTGGACTCTTGAGCGTGATTTTTGAGCCGAATTCTGACTCTCTGCAGCTATTTTAATTTTCAAATTACGAATTTTATACCAAAAAATATGCCAATTACTGAAAACGGCGATGGGTCATATTTTGCCCAAACACCCCTGCAGTTTCAAAATATCCGAAATGTCGAAAATTTGACTCCTGAGCGTGATTTTTGAGCCGAATTCTGACTCTCTGCACCTATTTTCAATTTCAAATTACTACTATTTATAAAGAAAATATGATTATTACTGAAAACTGCGATGGGTCATATTTGCCCAAACACCCCTGCAGTTTTCAAAATATCTGAATGTCGAAATTATGACTCCTGAGCGTGATTTTTGAGCCGAATTCTGACTCTTTGCAACTATTTTCATTTCAAATACGCTTTTGATACCAAAATATGCAGTTACTGAACTGCGATGTGTTCATATTCCCAAACCTCCCTCCGCAGTTTTCAAAATATCTGATTCGGAAATTTGACCCTGCGAATTTTTGTGCCGATTCGACTCCTGCACCTATGTGCCCCTCATTTTCAAATTACGACTTTTTATACCAAAAATTGCCAATTACTGAAATTAACTGGATGGGTCATATTTGGGTGCCCAGAACCCCTCTGCAGTTTTCAAAATAGTCTCAAATTCAGAAATTTGACTCCTTGGCGTGATTTTTTAGCCGAATTCTGAGTCTCTTCACCATTTTCAGGTCAAATTGACGAAGGTTTTTATAAAGAACATATGCAAGTTACTGAAACACTGCGAGTTGTCACATTTGGCTCGAAACCCTCCGGCAGTTTTCAAATATATGAAATGTCGGAATTGGGACCTTGAGCTGGTTTTTGAGCCGAATCTGACACTCCTCTGCAGCTATTTTCATTTTTAAATTACGAATGTCTATAAGAAAATATGCCAAAGCTGAAAACGGCGATGGGTCATATATTGCCCAAACACTTCCTGCAGTTTTCAAAATATCTGTAAATGTCAGGAAATTTGACTTCCTGAGCGTGAATCTTGAGCCGAATTCGACCTCTCTTGCACCTATTTCAATTTCAAATTAAAAACGACTTTTGGGATAGAAGAAATATGATATTACTGAAAACTGCGATGGGTCATATTGCTCCAAACCCCCCTGCAGATTTTCAAAATATCTGAAATCATCGGAAATTTGACTACCTGAGCGGGAATTTGAGCCGAATTCTAACTCTCTGCACCTATTTTCATTTTCAGAATTACGACTTTTATACCAAAATATAACCAATTACTGAACGGCGATGGTGTCATTGGGTTGCCCAAACCCCCCGCAGTATTCAAAATATCTGAATGTCGAAAATTTGACTCTGCGCGTGATTAATCAGGCCGCATTCTGACTCTCTGCACCTATTTCAACTTCAAATTACGAATCTTTATTAAGAAAATATCCAAATTACTGAAAACTGCGATTGGGCTTTTGCCCAACCACCCCTGCAGTTTTCAAAATATCTGAAATTGAAATTTGACTCTTGGCGATGATTTTTCTGGCCGATTTTATTCTCTCTGCACCTTTTTTCAACTTCAAATTATGACTTGTATAAAGAAAATATGCCAATTACTCCTGAAACACACTGACGGGATGGTCTATTTTTGCCCCAACCCCCCTGGCGTTTTTCAAAATAGTCTGAAATGTCGGAAGTTTGAATCCTGCGTGGATTTTTCAGCCAAAATTAGCTGACTTCTCTCTTCACCTATTGTTTTCAAATTACGACTTTTATACCAAAAATATGCCTTACTGGAACCGATGGGTCATTTTTGCCCAAACACACCTCAGTTGTTCAAATATCTGAATGTCGGAAATTTGACTCCTAGCGTGATTTTTGAGCCGAATCGACTCTCTGCACCTATTTTCATTTTCGAAATTACGAATTTTTTATACCACAAAGATGCCAATAACTGACACACGGCGATGGCTCTTATTTTCCCAAACCCCCCTGCAGTTTTCAAAATATCTAGAAATGTCGGAAATTTGACCCGTGAGCGTGATTTTTGAGCCAAAATCTGACTCCTGTCACCTATTTTCAAGTTTCAAATTACGATTTTGATACCAAAAGATATGCCAATAACTGAAACTGACGATGGGCCATATTTTCCAAAACTTCCCCCTGCAGTTTTCAAAATATCTGAAAATATCGTAAAATTTGACCCTAACTTGATTTTAAGGCCGAATTCTGACTCTCTTGCACCTTTTTTTCATTCTCAGATACGAATTTTTATGCGACTAAATATCCATTCTGGACAACGTCGATGGTCTTATCTTGCCCAACCGCCCTGCAGTTTTCAAAATAAATCTGAAATGTCGGAATTTGACTCCTGAGCGTGATTTTTGAGCCGATTTGACTCTCTGCACCTATTTCATTTTTTCAAATTTACGAATTTTTGTATCAAAAATATTCCAATTACTGAAAACAGCGATGTCATATTTTGCCCAAATCCAGAGCATTTTTCAAAATATCTGAAATGTCGGAAATTTAACTCCTGAGCGTGATTTTTGAGCCAAATTCTGACTCTCTGCACCTATTTTCAATTTCAAATTACGACTTTTTATAAAGAAAATATGCCAATTACTGAAAACGTGATGGGTCATATTTTGCCCAAACCCGCCTGCAGTTTTCAAAATATTTCAAATGTCGGAAATTTGACTCCTGAGGGTGATTATTGAGCCGAATTCTGACTCTTGCACCTCTTTTCATTTTCTAATTACGACTTTTTATACAAAAAATATGCCAATTACTGTAAAACGGCGATGGGTCATATTTTGCACAAACCCCCCTGCAGTTTTCAAAATATCTGAAATGTCGGAAATTTGACTCCTGAGCGTGATTTTTGAGCCGAATTTTGACTCTCTGGCACCTATTTTCAATTTCAAATTACGAATTTTTATAAAGAAACTATGCCAATTACTGAAAACTGCGAAGGGTCATATTTTGCCCAAATTCCCCTGCAGTTTTCAGAGATCTGAAATGTCGGAAATTTGACTCCTGAGCGTGATTTTTAGCCGAATTCTGAATCTCTGCACCTATTTTCAATTTCAAATTACGACTTTTTATAAAGAAATATGCCAATTCTGAAAACTGAGATGGGTCATATTTTGCTGAAACCCCGCTGCAGTTTTCAAAATATCTGAAATGTCGGAAATTTGACTCTTGAGTCGTGATTTTTGAGCCGAATTCTGACTCTCTGCTCTATTTTCATTTTCAAATTACGAATTTTTATACCAAAAATATGCCAATTACTGAAAACGGCGATTGGTCATATTTTGCCCAAACACCCCTGCAGTTTTCAAAATATCTCAAATGTCAGAAATTTGACTCATCTGAGCGGAATTTTTGAGCCGAATCTGACTCTCTGCATATTTCATTTTTCAAAAATATGCCAATTACTGAAAACGGCGATGGGTCATATTTTGGCCAAACCCCCCTGCATTATCAAATATCTTATTTATATATATATTATATCGACTAACATTATAACATAAATGCTTTCCAGGGAATGACGTTATGTTAGATGATGCAAAGCCTCCCTCGCCTCGCATCGCATTACATGTCATTGCATCACATGGCATGCATCGCATGGCATTGAATGCATGGCATTGATGGCATGGCATCACGTCAAGTCTCGTCTCGTGCTCGTGCTCGGGCTCGCCTCGCCTCGCTCCACCCAGCCCCGCCTCACTCCCCCAGCCCTGCCTTGCCTCGCCTCAGGTTTTTGAAAACGCTATATCAACCAAAGTGTTAGATGTGAAAGAGAGTCGTGATATATATTCAAAAATGTAATAGTTGCGTGTAATAGTGCTGTTCGTTTTCTGTTAGGGTATCGAGAGAAAACGTCTACTATTTATATTATTTGAGGAGGCGTTGACGATAACAGGCCCCTTGCACATCTAATTCGTTATTGTCCTTTATTAAAGCTGTAGCTACCTTAAGACACATGATGAATGGAGTTTATGTATTAGAGTTAAGCGCTATCCCTCCCTGTCCAGGAGCGAATTCGTGAACGCCACGCGAGTTTGTTTACCACTCGCCACCATTACATATTCACTATTCATGACGAAACCATGTAATATGAAGAATTTGCATATATATTTAATTCATTATCAGGTAAGAAACGGTTAAAACCTTTACTGCAGGCGTTTTACTGTATGCTTGAATATGAATAATACCCAATGATAATCACATGCCTTTTTGCAATTGAAACTCTATACGTGGTTTCTAGCCGCAATTGTTGCCTAGTGTTGCAGAGCAACCTCGCTTCTCAGCCATTTGGCTAAGATCAATATCACTTCTCGGCCTTTGGCTAAGATCAAAGTGTAGTAAGTACCAGAAGCTCTTCAGGAACTTCGTCCCGACACGATTCGTTGGTCGAGTATGATCTACAATCAACACGGACCGGCGCCCGCAGTATTGATTTCCATTTATTCGTGCTATCTCTTGCAGGACCATGCCATTTCTTTCAGAATATGTCTATGCCTTTTGTTTCAGGAATTTCCATATTGTATTATTATGATTCCACTGTAAATTCACATGCAGCCCTCTGTGGGAATTGTCACAAGGCATTATGTACAACTCTTGTAAACATTCTTCAATAAACAAATAATCTGTAGTAACGCCGACATTGCTGGCGAGATTAGGGCCCTGCCGCAGTACAACAGTGTGAACGTCCACGCCTTCACCGTGGGACCCTAGGATCGTTCGACCCCCACCCACAACCAGCGATTGATGAAGAGGTTAGCATCGAAGAAGTACCTCCGACCTTCAGGAAGTTGTGTGTGAGCGACGCCATCAGATGGTCGAGGATGCGGTACATCGAACACATCACTGGAGCATGACAGTATGAATAAATGTATATTAGATTGTTAAAATTTGCATTGTATAAATGTAGGCCGAAAACAATTCACACTGTGTAACTTGCATAAAAATCCTTGTAAACCTTAGCTTTTGACAAAAAGTTAAGCCTAGGCTATATGAAAGCATGTGTAAAGAGGCACAGTGTACCATTTTTTTGAAAATAATATCTGTTCTTATCATCTTAATATCTGATACGATCCCCATGTGGGATCCTCGATATTAAACTGATTTTTGCAACATGGCGAAGTGCTAGGAGCTTGCTCCACCTTTCCCGCGGATCGGCCCGGTATTGCAGTACCTCTGGGATCGGTCCACTTCCTTCGGGGACACCAAAAAACGACCCTATCAACTAGTAGAAATCAAGTAGGAGACGATGATGTTAATTGGTTATGTACATTAATGACTGTGTTAATTTGATTTGCAGTAATTACTCACACCAGCCAGCATCGTATGACGAAAAAGCCTTGGAGCGAGCAGCAAGCAGTGAGTTGAGTCCGGGTTTGAGGGGTCGAAGCCAAACAACTCCAACGGCAGAGGGAGTGTTACGACTCTGGGTTCTTTAGATGGAAACCAGAGGTCAAAATTGAGCTTATTAAACGACAATATGGCAGGGGACGCATAGAGAGCTGAAGCTGTTTGTAATCATCCCTGCCAGAAGTACGACTATTCGTGTTGCTCACAAGCATTTAGACTCTTAAACTTGTTGTGGATTAAGTAACATTGTTATAAGTTTAACTACCCGTAGAATGAGGAAAGTAGCAATATGAGGCATAAGGGAAGATGTTTTAATGTGTATAGCTGTATGATCAATTGGGCTCTTCCCGGCACCACACGCATGCTGCAGGCTCGAGACTGAGGCGGCCTTCTCTGCTGGCTGACTGTGCTGTTCGGACGTGCTCTCCTCCTTCCTCTTAATTCTTTATTTCTGTGACTTAGTTGGTTAAGTACTCCATTACTCATTTTTGTATATGTCTGGCATACCTATCGTTCTATGTGTAGAGTAGTATACCTGGGTGTAGTAAGTGTATTTAAGTGGTTATCTTACCTGTTATGCTAACGGGGGTCCCAGTGTAAACACGTGGTCCCCTACCCTAAGCTGACTACCTCCAGTGGTTATAGTAGAGCTTTACCCTAGCTTGTTTCCAGTGTAAACCTTGTATCCTGCTTAAGTGGACCAAGGCTTTTAACGTAAGATTGTGTGGTAAAGTTAGTATTAAATTGTTATTGGTGTGATTGTGTATGGGGGGTGTTAAGGGGTTAATAAATAAGTATTTGAACAGAGTATCCTTTTTCCTGTGTGGGAGTACAATAATCTATTCCTAGACTAACCGGGTTTAGTAGCAAGCATTTATTATTGTGGATATTTTACTTTGGGGGCCGGGCCTTTTAGTTCTCCCATTTTTTGATACCTCTGTATTCTACTTACCCTTACCCCTTAATAGTACCAGTTCCCCATAGCAAGCCCACCATTTTTTATAACAAGTGGGGCCCTGTCCGGGAGAACTGTATTATTGTAAAAATTAGATCTTTGAATGCCAAAACTAAAAATTCTTGTTTCCGCAGAACGGTTGTGTGCTAGCCTAGGGTCCAGCTCACCTGGCGTAGGACATTCATTGCACTGACTGGACACCCACCCAGCTGGATCTCTTCACGATTAAGGTTAGTGTGGCCTTGTGTTAGGGGCCGTGCAAATTTTTTTTTTTTTTCCAATTTTAATTTTAAATTTTTCTGTGGCTAGGAGCTAAAATTTTTAGTGATGTCATCTGACATGCAGAGACTGGCAGAGGAGCCTTCATTGGTGGAAATAAAGAAACTTACCAAGTCTAATTTAGTATTGTTAGGCAAGGAATTTGGTCTAGAATTAAATGCCGCAAATAAAAAGTGGATCTTGTTGAATGAAATAGTACAACATTGTATCGATGAAGGACTATTGGCAGATGATACTCCTTTATGCCAGCCTAGCCAAACAGAAAGTGCAGCTCATACAGAGAGAGAGTTAGCTCTAGAGTTAGCAAGAATAAAATTAGAGGAGCAAAGACTCAAAACCGAGGAGGCTAGAATTAGAGCGACTGCCCCTAGACCTCCACCTGCCGGGGATTCAAACCCCAGGCATTATGAGAAGAAGCATAACTTGCCTGAATTTTCAGAGTCGGATCCTGAAAGGTTTTTCAACCATTTTCAGAGATTGGCCCTGTCCATGACCTGGCCAAAGGAAGAGTGGGTGAAAATCCTACAGGGAAGACTCAGGGGTAAAGCCCAAGATATTTTTATTAATATGCCTGACGACGAGTGTTTTGAATATGATAAAGTCAGGGAACGAATATTGAGGGCGTATGAAATTACTCCTGAAGCTCACCGCCAAGCTTATCGCAACCTTAGGCCTACACACAACCAACCGTTCACGGAATTCGCGACTGATCAAAGTAGGCTGTTTGATAAATGGATTCGCTCGGCTAAAGCCGAAACATACGAGGCATTAAAAGACCTAGTCTTAAAGGAACAATTTATAGATAGTATGCCAGACATGGTAGCTCAGTATTTAAGAGGAAGGGTAGAGTTAAATTCTAAAATAGGGGATTTGGCCAAGATGGCAGAAACTACCAGTTGGCGGGCAAAAGGCCCAATAAAAATAATTTTACCCCACAGAGTAGCAAAACTTATACCCACAGCCAGTCCAGACCAGCTCATTCTAAACCTTTACCTAATGCACCTTCTGTTTCAGACATAACTAACCCTGTTAAATTGTTTAGCCCCACGACACTAAAGAGTGAACCGAAGGGTAATTCGGTTAGTAATGTCTCTTCTCCCCGACGTTTCTGTGGTCATTGTAAAAGTTCAACCCACAATATTAGCCGTTGTTGGCAACTGTACCCGGAAAAAAGACCCAATGCTCTCGTTGTGACACAGGGCTTGAGGTTTCTGAAGGTTAGGGAGTAAGACTTCCAACCCACAGTGGTTGGACCTGCTTACCCCATTCTTATCGAAAGGAGACTACTTTTGTCTGAGGGTTCTTCCTGGAGGGACGTGGTGATCTTCCGAGACACCGGTGCCATCCAGACTTTAATTTTAGAGAGTGCTTTGCAAGGTGCCAATACTCTCGACACTGGAGAGGTGGTACTGGTCGAGGGTGTCACTAGTGATACTCGAGCAGTACCCCTCCGTAAGGTTACCCTGGAATCTGATTTCCACAAGGGTATTTGTACAGTCGGAGTCACTTCGTACCTACCTTTCCCTAATGTTGATGTAATATTGGGTAATGATTTAGCCGGGGATAAGGTAGGGGACTCCAGACTGCCTGTTATGTTGCCTACCCCAAAGGTTTGCCTGGATTCACCCACCGCAGAGGATAATGTTGTGTACCCTGCGTGCGTGGTGACTAGGTCTATGGGACTTAAATGTAAGGGCAGCCCTGTGCTTGCCAAGGTGGTAAATCCCAAGGACACGAGGGACCTTCCGAGTGGTGAAAGCCCAGTGGACCTTGCGGACACATTCATGGCCCGACTCGATGACGGGGCCGAGGACATTGTGGAGAGCCTGCCACCGCCGCCTACCGAGAGTAGTGGGGAGGTGGAGGAGAACACTGTTGAGCCTCGGCCAATGGCATCTGACCAAGGCCTGGATGCCTCCTTGAGTGAGTTACAAAAGCTGACCCCAGTCTTGCAGATTGTCACGAGACAGCCGTCTCTAGGGAGGAAATTGTAGACGCAGCAACTGGGTACTACTACAATGATCGGATTTTGATGAGAAAATGGAGACCTCAGAGTGCTCCCTTGTCAAATGAGTGGGAGGTAGTCCACCAGGTTATGTTGCCGACCTGCTATAGGGAGAGAGTTTTGTCAGCTGCCCATGATGATCCTATGGGGGGACATCAAGGCATTAATATTACCTATCACAAAATCTGCAAGTATTTTTCTGGCCCAAGCTGAAAAGCGATGTGGCAAAATTTTGTAATGCATGTATTGCTTGTCAACTTGTTGGGAAACCAAACCAGACTCCACCTAAAGCTCCTCTTAAGCCTATTGTCGTGCCGGAGGAACCATTTTCTCATGTGGTAATGGACTGTGTTGGTCCATTACCTAGAACTAAGTCTGGAATATTTACCTAATTACGATGATGTGTATCACGACTCGTTACCCAGAGGCTTTTGCTGTAAGGAACATCCGAGCAAAGACTGTTGTTGCTCGTATGTTGCAATTTTTTTCCACTTTTGGACTGCCTCGGTTGTGCAGACTGACAATGGTACTAACTTTAAGTCTGATATTTTTGAACAATTTTGTAAGGACCATGGAATAACTCATAAGGTTTCCAGCCCATACCATCCACAGAGTCAGGGGGTCATTGAAAGGTTCCATCTAACTCTGAAGCAGATGTTGAAGACATCGTGCGAGAGTTCCCATACCTTCTGGGACGAGAACTTGCCGTATGTTTTGTTTGCTGCTAGGGAGGGGTTGCAAAGTTCACTGGGTTGTTCTCCTTTTGAGTTAGTCTTTGGCCATAAAGTTCGTGGACCCTTGCAAATGTTACAGGAGAATCTGTTAGGGAACGTAACGTTACCGAAGGTTCGGCTTTCTTTGCGCAACACCACCAGAGACTCAAGGACTGCAAGGCTGCGCACTAAAGTATCTTGGAAAGGCCCAAGAGAATATGAAAGAACGGAACGATGCCAAGGCTAAGTTGCGGGTATTTCAGCCCGGTGACCCTGTCCTGGTACTAAAGCCTCGACTGGGGAGCACTATGTCCCACAAGTACGAGGGCCCCTACATTGTGACAGAGAAGACTGGGGACCTCACGTACAAAGTGAGACACTCTGATAAGCGTAAACAGGTAATGCTCGTACACGTGAATCGGCTGAAGAAGTTCCAGGGCCCCAGGCCCATTGCACTAACCAATGTTTCCATTTCCAGTGAGGGAGGGGATGATTGTTCTGGGGACCCAACTAATCTCATTCTCAATAATTCTAGTTCTGTGAATGCTGTGGAGGAGGGACTGTCCCATTTGCAGATGTCCCAACGTGACGAGGTGCAGTCGTTGCTTGACGAATTCTCCAGTCTGTTCGGGGAGGTCCCGACCCAGACTGATGCCATTTACCATGATGTCGAGTTGACGGACTACACCCCCATTCGCCTTCAACCCTATCGGATGAGTCCGGAAAAAAGGCCATCGTCCGTAAGGAGGTCGACTTCTTGCTCCAGCACGGCCTCATCAGGCCGAGCCAGGGCTCTTGGTGCTCGCCCTGCCTTTTGGTCCCCAAACCAGATGGCTCCTGGCGATTATGCACCGATTATCGGCAGCTCAACAAGGTGACCATAGTGGACGCCTATCCGTTGCCACGTCTCGAGGACTGTATCGACGAAATCGGGAACGCCACGTATGTATCTAAATTCGATCTCTCGAGAGGGTACTATCAAATCCCTCTCACTGAACGTGCTAAACAACTAACGGCGTTTGTGACACCCGAGGGTGTGTTTGAGTATCAAGTGTTACCATTCGGCTTGCGTAATGCCCCTGCCACGTTCCAGAGGCTAATGAACTCTTTGCTCGCTAATGTGCCAAATTGTCGGGCGTATTTAGATGATATTGTGCTCTTTGATATTAATTGGGCTGACCACATAGCTAGGTTACGCCAGTTGTTCACAGTGTTGAAACATGCAAATCTAACCTTAAATGCTAAAAAGTGTCATTTTGGCCAAGGCACAGTGACGTACCTCGGTTATGAAGTGGGCCAAGAAAAGTGTTACCTCGACAAGACAAAATCAGTGCTATTCTGGACTATCCAGTGCTCAGGTCTAAAAAGGACATTCAACGATTTATCGGTATGTGTGCGTACTACCGACGCTTTTGTCAGAACTTTTCCAGTGTGGCCACTCCTCTCACAGATTTGTTGCGGAAGGCCGTTAAATTTAAGTGGTCATCGGACTGTGCAGAGGCATTTAAAAACTTGAAATTGATCTTAGCTTCCGCCCCAGTGCTTGCTAGTCCAAGGTTCGACCGTCCGTTTAAATTCAAGTTGACGCGTCTGACTCGGGTGCTGGTGCAGTGTTGTTGCAAACTGGGGATGATAAGTGGAACACCCAGTATATTATTACTCTGTGAAATTTGACAAGGCAGCGCAATTATTCGGTGATAGAAAAAGAGGCGTTGGCGCTAGTGCTAACTTGCAAAAAGTTCGAAGTGTACCTCACAGGTAATATAGTGGAAGTGTACACGGACCATAACCCATTAGTTTTCATGAATCAGATGAAGCAGAAAAAATAAGCGCATCCTCAGTGGGCATTGTACCTACAGGACTTTAATCTATCTATTATCCACCTACCGGCCGGCTCAACGTGATAGCCGACGCTCTGTCCC
>WNGS01034172.1:5000-22714 GCA_020271785.1 Procambarus virginalis | reverse complement strand
CCTGTGAAGTGAGAATAACTTGAGCCACTGTTTAGATTCATATGCCGGAAGAATACTTGTGACTTTCCTTAGACAGCAACACGGTCTCTACATATGAGGCATCACAAGCAGAACGCACTAAAAAGTTTCAATCATTTCAGCACAGTCTGCATTTCAACAAGCTGTTTTCAGTAAGAAAAATCTGAAAATGAAACTTCAACTAGAGCCAGTTACAAAGTTGTCTATGTGTTGGCCAAAAAGGAAAACCTTTCACTGATGGTAGTATCATAAAAGAGTGTATAGTGGAAGCAGCAGGAGAGGTATGTCCAGAAAAAGTAAACCTCTTCAAAATGATAAGTCTTGGGTCAAATACTGTTGCTCGTAGAATTGAAGATTTAGGAGGCGACATAATTCGGCAAATAAAGGAAAAACAAAAAGATTTTGTTGGTATTCTCTTGCGTTGGATGAATCAACTGATGTGTGTGATACTTCTCAGCTCTTAGTATTCATTCGTGGTGTTGATAGTGAATTTAATGTGACCCAAGAATTAGCATCAGTTCACAGCATGCACACAACAACAACTGGAGAGGACATTTTCAATGAAGTAAGTAAAACTATGACAGAATATAACCTGGAATGGAAACAAGTGCAGTGTGTGACAATTGATGGAGGAAAGAATATGTCTGGGACAAAGAAGGGTTTGGTTGGGCAAATTACAACAGCTTGTGAGGTTGGAGGATTTTCAAAACCCATTTTTTTGCATTGCCTTATCCATCAACAAGCATTGTGCCTAAAATATGTTGATATGTCTTGTGTCATGAAACCTGTTGTTTCTGTGGTTAATTTCATTAGATCTCATGCACTCAACCATCGCCAGTTCCGTGATTTCTTGAAAGAAATTGATGCGGAGTTTGTTGACTTGCCTTATTATACAGCAGTTAGATGGCTTAGTTGTGGAAAGGTTTTGCTGCATTTCTTTGAGCTCAGATTAGAAATTGATTTATTTCTCACAGAGAAAAATAAACCTCAGCCATTATTATCAGAATGTGAATGGATTTGGAAATTGGCATTTTTTGCACATATGACAGGTCATATGAATAACTTGAATCTGAAATTGCAAGGCAAAACAAATTTGATCAGTGACTACTTTGTTCATGTCAAGGCATTCAGAGCAAAACTTGCGCTACTTGAAGGCCAGGTGAAGGTTAAGAATTTTGCTCATTTTCCATGTTGTGAAAAATTTCATGCAGAAAGTAAAGTTGAATTTCCTTTTTCATTTGCAAATGAAATAATTTCAGATTTGAAAAAACAGTTTCAGAAGCGATTTGCTGACCTTGATGCCAAAGCAAATGAAATCAGGCTCTTTCATAATCCATTTGACTGCAATGCTGAAAATCTTCCAACTCAATTTCAAATGGAAATTATTGATCTCCAGGCAGATGACAGACTGAAAGATAAGTATAGAGAAGGAAATCTGATTGAGTTTTATAAATGCCTGCAGCCAGATCAGTTTCCAAATTTGATAAAGGTTGCTTGTAGTCTTGTATCCATTTTTGGTTCAACATACTTGTGTGAACAAACATTTTCCAAAATGAAGTATGTGATATCTAACTATCGAGCAAATTTGTCTGATGATCACTTGAAATCAATTCTTACAATTGGCTCATCTAATCTGGAACCTGATTTTAATGAAATTTTGAAGTCAAAACGACAGTATCATTCGTCACACTAAATTGGTTGCATAAAACTAAAGGCAGGAATCTATTTAGTTTACCCTAATTTTTTCCAAAAAGATATGTTTTAATTTTTCCATGTTTATACTTTAATATTTGAGGAAATTAAATTACTGGCACTGATTTGTTTTTTGTTTTTTTTCATTTTTTATTCCTTCGGCCCGCATAAATATGGGAAATATATAATGTGGCCCTTACATTGAAAAGTTTGGAGACCCCTGATCTAGCCTCAATAATCCTTCAATGTCCCGTGAAATTGACGAATTTCCGCGGACCTCGCTAATCGCGTGTGTCTCCCACCGTCGCTACTGTGCTTTGGCTCTTTGGTTCCGCTTCTCAACCGTCAATCAACTGGTGTACAGATTCCTGAGCCTACTGGGCTCTATCATATCTACATTTGAAAATGTGTATGGAGTCAGCCTCCACCACATCACTTCCTAGTGCATTCCATTTATTAACTACTCTGACACTGAAAAAATTCTTTCTAACGTCTCTGTGGCTCTCTGTCGTCTGAATGTGTGTGTGTGTGTGTGTGTGTGTGTGTGTGTGTGTGTGTGTGTGTGTGTGTGTGTGTGTGTGTGTGTGTGTGTGTGTGTGTGTGTGTGTACTCACCTAATTGTGCTTGCGGGGGTTGAGCTTTGGCTCTTTGGTCCCGCCTTTCAACTGTCAATCAACTGGTGTACAGGTTCCTGAGCCTACTGAGCTCTATCATATCTGTGTATGGAGTCAGCCTCCACCACATCACTGCCTAATGCATTCCATCTGTTAACTACTCTGACCCTGAAAAAGTGCCTTCTTACGTCCCTGTGGCTCATGTGGGTACTCAGTTTCCACCTGTGTCCACTTGTTCACGTCCCGTCAGTGTTGAATAGTTTATCCTTGTTTACCCGGTCGATTCCCCTGAGGATTTATTAGGTTGTGCTCATGTCCCCCCTTACTCTTCTGTCTTCCAGTGTCGTAAGGTGCATTTCCCGCAGTCTTCCCTCATAACTCATGCCTCTTAGTTCTGGGACTAGTCTAGTAGCATACCTTTGGACTTTTTCCAGCTTCGTCTTGTGCTTGACAAGGTACGGGCTCCGTGCTGGGGCTGCATACTCCAGGATTGATCTTACATATGTGGTGTACAAGAATCTGAATGATTCTTTACACAGGTTCCTGAACGCTGTTCTGATGTTAGCCAGCCTCGCATATGCTGCAGACGTTATTCTCTTTATGTGGGCTTCAGGAGACAGGTTTGGTGTGATATCAACTCCTAGATCTTTCTCTCTGTCTGTTTCATTGAGTACTTCATCTCCTATTCTGTATCCTGTGTCTGGTCTCCTGTTTCCACTGCCTAGTTTCATGACTTTGCATTTACTCGGGTTGAACTTCAACAGCCATTTGCTGGACCATTCACTCAGTCTGTCTAGGTCATCTTGTAGCCTCCTACTTCCATCGTCTGTTTCAATCCTCCTCATAATTTTTGATCGCCGGCAAACATTGAGAGGAACGAATCTATACCCTCTGGGAGATCATTTACATATACCAGAAACAGTATAGGTCCAAGGACTGACCCCTGCGGGACTCAACTTGTAACGTCTCGCCAGTCTGAGACCTCACCCCTCAAACAGACTCGTTGTCTCCTGTTGCTTAGGTACTCCTTTATCCAAATGAGTACCTTCCCTTTCACTCCAGCCTGCATCTCCAGCTTTCTCACCAGCCTCTTGTGTGGCGCTGAATCAAAGGCTTTCTGATAATCCAAAAATATGCAGTCTGCCCACCCTTCTCTTTCATGCCTTATTTTTGTTGCCTGGCCGTAGAATTCAAGTAACCCTGTGAGGCAGGACCTGCCATCCCTGAACCCATGTTGATGCTGTGTTACAAAGTTCCTTCGCTCCAGATGATCCACTAGCTTTCTTCACACAATCTTCTCCATCAGCTTGCATGGTATGCAGGTTAGGGACACTGCCCTGTAGTTCAGTGCCTCCTGTCTATCCCCTTTCTTGTATATCGGGACTACGTTAGGTGCTTTCCAAATATCTGGCAATTCCCCTGTTGCCAGTGATTTGTTATACACTATGGAGAGTAGTAGGCACAGTTCTTTTGCTCCTTCTTTTAGTATCCAAGGGGGAGATTCCATCTGGTCCTATAGACTTTGTCACATCCGACTCTAGTAAACACTTCCTTACTTCCCCGCTGGTAATCTCAAACTCTTCCAGTGGTTCCTGGTTAGCTATTCCCTCTCTTATCTCTGGAATTTCTCCTTGCTCTAAGGTGAAGACCTCCTGGAATTTCTTATTACGTTCCTCACACACTTCTTTGTGATTTGTAGTGAATCCTTCTGCCCCTATCCTTAATTTCATAACCTGTTCCTTTACTGTAGTTTTTCTCCTGATGTGACTATGCAACAATTTAGGTTGAGTTTTTGCCTTGCTTGCGATGTCATTCTCGTATTGTCTTTCTACCTCTCTTCTCATCCTGATATATTCATTCCTTGCATTCTGGTATCTTTCTCTGCTCTCCAGTGTCCTGTAAATCCTATAGTTTCCCCATGCCCTTTTACTTTGCTGCTTAACTAGCCTACATCTCTGATTAAACCATGGGTTTCTCATCTTCATTTCACTGTTTTCCTTTTGGATTGGCACAAACTTGTTTGCTGCGTCCTTGCACTTCTGCGTGATGTAATCCATCATATCTTGGGCCGTCTTTCCCCTAAGCTCTGTTTCCCATGCTATATCTGTTAGGAATTTTCTTATCCCCTCATAGTTTCCCTTTCGGTATGCTAATCTTTTGGTTTCGGTATCCCTCCTCGAGTTCAATAACCCTTCTTCAATCAGGTACTCAAACACCAGTACACTGTGGTCGCTCATTCCTACTGGGTCCATAAAACCGATTTCTCTTATGTCGGAGTCGTTCAGAGTGAAGACTAGGTCGAGTCTCGCTGGTTCGTCATTTCCTCTCATCCTTGTGGGTTCTCTGACATGCTGGGTTAAAAAGTTTCTAGACACCACCTCCAATAGTTTGGCTCTCCACGTATCCTCGCCTCCATGCGTTTCCTTGTTCTCCCAGTCAATCCTTCCGTGATTGAAGTCGCCCATGATGAGCAGGTGGGATCTATTTCTACAAGCAGCAGAGGCTGCCCTCTCAATTATAGCATTAACTGCCATGTTGTTGTTTTCATACTCTTGACTGGGTCTTCTATCATTTGGTGGAGGGTTGTATATTACTGCTACTACTATTCTTGGTCCTCCCATTGTAATGGTGCCTGCTATGTAGTCTCTGAACCCCTCACATCCCGGGATAGTCATCTCCTTAAAACTCCATTCCTTTCTCATGAGTAGGGCTACTCCGCCTCCTCCCCTACCTTCCCTCTCTTTCCTTATTACTGTGTACTCCTGGGGAAACACGGCATTCATTATGATTCCAGAGAGTTTTGTTTCAGTGAGTCCGATTACATCTGGGTTTCCTTAGTTCACTTGTCTTACTTGTGATGCCATCTATGTTCGAGTACATCACCCTGAAACTGACTCTCTTCTGCTTCTCCTCTGGGGGGACCTTTGGATCTGGGGTGAGTGGGAGCTGGGGACCTGGCACGGGGAGATTGGTGGAGGAGGGAGGGCTTGGGGGGGGGAGAGGGGAGGGTAGGGGGGTGGTGAGAGGGGGAGGGTAGGGGGGAGAGTGAGAGGAGGTAGGTTGGGGGGAGAGGGGGAGGGTGGGCGACCATGGGGGGAGGAGAGGCTTGGGGGATAGGGGAGATGGGGGGGGCTGGGGGGAGAAAAGGGGGGAGGGCTCGGGAGGCGAGGGGGAAAAAGGAGGGCTGAGGTGGGTGAGGAAGAGGGGAGAGTTTAGGGGAGTGGGGGAGACTTAGGTGGGGTGGGGGAGAGTGGTGGGCTTAGGGGGGTCAGGGGAGAACGGAGGGCTTGGGGGTGGGAGAGACGGGAGGCATGTGGGAGAAGGGAGGGCTTGGGGGATGGGGGAGAAGGGAGGTTCTGGGGAGAGGGGTGAGTGGGAGGAGGGCAGTAATTGGGAGGAGGGGGAGGGTGCCCTAGGTGGGTACTTAGTGGGGGCTGACAGGGGATGGGGCAGGTTGTGTGTCTGTTGGGTAGAATGTGGGGGTGGTGCCCCACTCCTGTGGCTGTTGCACTGTGTGAGGAGGGTTCTCCACTTCCCTCTGGGATTGTAGGGTTCCGGGTTGTGGTACTCTGATTCCTTTCTCTCTCCCTGCGCTCCTTCCTCGCATCTCGGGTGTGTGTGTGTATGTGTGTGTGTGTGTGTGTGGTGTGTGTGTGTGTGTGTGTGTGTGTGTGTGTGTGTGTTGGGTGTGTGTGTGTGTGTGTGTGGTGTGTGTGTGTGTGTGTACTATTGGTATCTGCAGAATCGAGCTATTAGCTCTTGGACCCTGCCTTTCAAACCTTCGGTTGTCTAATGATTCCAAACCAATATTCCTCTATGTTATGATCCCAGGCAGCCAAAAAACGAGTCTCCCCTTTGAGAATTATTCTATCAAGACTGACCTGACTAGGAGGTCGGAGATATACAGACATGAAGATTCATTTGTAAAATAATTGGGTAAAGTCGCTAAACAATTTAAGATATGGGCAGTGAATCAGGATATAAGGAAATGACTGGTTATGAGATGTGGATAATTTGCTGGAGGGGAGTGAGGCTCGCTTCTGGAGGGCTTTGACCCCCACTTGAGTACCAGACATCGAGAAGGGAAGCTGCGCTCTGTGTGAGCTCCTGTCAGAGAGGAACCCCTAGTGATATACCATCAAGAGAAAGGAGGTGTGCAGACGTTCCAACTGTGGAATCGAGCTGGGAACGTTTGGTCTCAAGTCCTGGACGGCAAGGAGAGTTTGTGAAGCCACCCAGAGACATTTTCGTGGGATGTGGGAGCGCCCTGATCAGAGGGAGAGCGCCCTCGACAAGACAATCTGTGGTAAGCACGATTTTAAGCCAGTTTATAGTGATTACTTGTAGTTGGTCGTGTGCCCAGCGACAGTAGCGAATGTTTATTGATAAGTTAGACATGTTTTGGTAAGGCAGAAGGCCTAATACAAGAGAGTGGAGATGGAGGAACGTCCTGGAGAACGGACCGACATCTGTCTCCTCAGAGCGCTGGCAGATGACAGGGAGCCCAGTTCCTGGTGGGGTAGCTGCCTCGAGGGCCGCCGGGCAAGGCGGATCATGGACCAGCCCAAACGGGGGGGTCCACTCTCACAGTATGTAGAGAGCAGATAGATGTTGGATGCAAACATATTGTGTGGATTATTTCGTCTATGTGTTTATAAGGAAACATTTTTATTGGCGTGTCAATGGGTTGCAGGTTTGTCTTTGGAAGAAGTTGCTGAGTGGACTTCGAGCCATTAGAGTGATTTAGTGGAAGAGACTCCAAGACTGTTGAAGGAGTAGTGTACTCCGAGGAAGAGTAACCCCCCAGAGTGAAGAGTAGGACCTCGAGCTGTGAGGAGAAGCAGTGAAGAGGAGTGTCACGTGCTTCTGTAATACCAGTAGTAGAAACTCCAGTGCTGTTCGAGGAGACTTCATGGTGTAGCAGCCTGGAAGCGCTGCGGAGGATCCTGGTAGATAAACCCGGAAGAACCTAAAGATGTCAGGGTAGTGAACTTCCAGATGTGGAAAGGAAGTTCTGGTTGATTACTTGTAGGGAGTTGGTAGAGTGTTTGGTTGTCATTAGCGTGCAAGACGCAGTGAAAGGTGAGTGATTGTTTGCCATTTCTGTGCCAAGGAGTACTTACACTGAAGTATAGAGATACAGTCGTAGGCTGGATTACCTGCAGAGAGATACATATGTGTTCTAGGATTGATAGTGTGATCGACTGATCATTGTTGTATATCAAGGAACATTTTTACTAATATTTATGTTATTGCATTCATACGCTGGTTTTCCTTGTATGTGTTTATAGATATATATTCTCTTGCTGATAGTGCAACATTGTGTTATAAGACTTAACCTACTTGAGGAGGTTGGTAGTGTTGGAAATTTCCAACACTGACACACTACCATTGCATTATAATACTCTACATCATTATTATATACTAATTACAGTAGTTATTAATTTCACTAACGGTAGTGTTAACATAACTTAATCTGAGCCTATTGGTAATCTTCTCACGACATTGAGAGGCAGGATTGCGTCAGATAACATCTATCTAAACATATTTATTATCAATATATCAGTGAATTGAATGTGGTTCTCTAAAATTATCAGTATTCCGTGTAATAATTAACTACGGATAATATAGCTCCCAATAATCCAAAACCGAGAGTTATTAACTGAAATTATTATCAAGTAGCAGTTTTATCTGTTACGTACAAATGCTATGGAGGAAATAAAATTTCTCTCCATTTCTCGATTAACACCATTTAACGAGAATATGATATTATTTAATTCCCTATAATTGCAACTCGGTTCTCATTAACGCATTACATCAGTAATTACACGGAAAAGAATTATCCGTGATTAGTAACTTCTGTTGTGAATGCGGGAGACGAGTTGAGGGAGGGCGGAGAGACGCGGCCATTATTCGCCATGTTGCTTAGCCAGTGACGCCAACAATCACATCGTGCGTCCCAGGAGAGTCGATTTCCATCAATACTACGTTGGGCCCTCGCATTTAATCGGCCTAGGAGCGTGCAATTGCTCCAGTAGCAATTTATGATTGCTTCGGTGGACAACCAGCAGGTTAAGTGCCATAATATTAGTTATATAATGAGATCTCTTTTTATATCTATGTATAAAATCGTTATGCTACGCGACCTCCCCAAACAATAAGTACGTCCATAAGGAATTAAATTCATTCATTTTATGGCATAGTGAAGATATTAAATAGTAGGTCTAAACCATTAGTATAGTAGGTTGAAATTTCAGCTTGTGTTGTAAGCGGTCGTGGTCCTCATGTTCCCACGCCATGCTTGAACTCACGCAACCCGTCCTCGCAAATTTAATAAGTCAATATTGACTTATTAGTTGCGTGCATAGGTGACATACTTAACATAATAGTTTCCCTTGAAAATCTTCTTAGAAAACACCGACTTTACCTAACCTTGTTAGTATGTTAAAATAAGCATCTTATCGCTTCATAATTACAATTGTTACTTAACCTATTATAGGTATAGGTTAGGTAATAATTGTAATTATGAAGCAATAAGAAGCTTGTCTTAACATACTAACAAGGTTAGGTAAGGCCGGTGTTTTCTATTAAGATTTTCAAGGGAAACTATTATGTTAAGTATGTCACCTATGCACATATTTAATAAGTCAATATTGACTTATTAAATTTGCGAGGACGGGTTGACTCACGTGTTGCAGCAAGTAGCAGACGACGCCACTGCACCTCTACTTCTCCGTTCAATATTACAGCTAAGCAGCTGAAACCTTTTCTATTATTTCTTTAATTGAGCAAATTCTAGATCAAAGAGATTTAGTTTATTTGATTTGAGATATCTAACGGAATATGTTAGCCTCATAAAAGTCAAATGAGAATAATTACTTGGTTAATTAACATGTAATCTTTTTACCATTAATCAATTTATCTAATGTTTTTTAATAGTATTTAGTAGAATTACTAATTTTTATTCGAGGAAGAACCAGCCTCGATGAAGCGTACTGGGAGTAGATTACTTCTGGTATTAACCCCCAGTTTTGTGAAGGACGGAAAGTTTATTCTCGAACATTAACATAGAAGTCCCATAGCAGTTTAAAGAATAATCTTTAATAGTTTCATATCCATAGGCACTGGTGTTCCAGTCCTTATCATTTAATTTTATCTGTTTCCCTTTTCAGTCAAAATAGGGTGGTCTTTCGATTAATTTAAATTAATCCATTAATTCAATATCAATCAATTAATAGAGAGTAAGATTTGTTCCAACACAAAAATATGGTCCTTATCGAACCGGATGTATTACAATTAATACCATAATCATAACTAATTACAGTGTGTAGTAATCTAGGCTAACCACATTTTATTAATTGTGGCTACCGGCAGAGTACCACATAGGTCAGCCTAATACACACCAATTTATTTGCTGCTTATACCTCATGTATAAATTAGCACTAGTGGGACACAGTCAGTTACCCACAACACAACTAGGTGAGTACAACACTCAGACCTATACCTCACACTGAGGTAAGAATCTTCAGGTCACCAAGAGCAATAGCTCACAATTTCTATAATAACTCCACACTAACACCAGCGTTAGAGTGGCCTCACCATCTAACTATTATTTATTTTGGTGGTAATGACATCCATCCTACTCGACACCCAGCTGAGGTAATTTAATCACCTTAAAACAATAATTTCCTCATTTAAACTTGTTAGTAGTTCAGTAGTGTTCACATTGGTGGAACCTCGCCAACTAAGCAATAATAATCGTTGGGAAGTGAGTCCAGAATATTACCAAAGAGCTGCCAAATATATAAACTTTCGGCTGAGGAAGAAAGTACGATTGGATGCCACTTACATTCAATTTACAGCCAGACCATACAGGCAAAACCTGGCAAGAGATGGTGTACACCTGTCAGGTGAGTCTTGGTCACATGTAGTTGACAAGTTGGTCAACACAATCAACTACCATAAAAGGCTGTGGCTGGCAAACCAAAATTAACTGTACATATTTGTATTTTCACCTGTGTGTGCAAGTGCACATTTATATAAACTATAAAATCTAAAAAACCCAAAAACACAGTACAACTATATACTCACATTATTGCACCATAAATTAATTTATGCCATCCTTTATTAGGTAGGTATTTAGGCTGTGATTATGCTGAGTTTTGCACAAATGCAGACTAAATAAATTAGTAGTTTCTTAGGTAGAAATTCTTACAACTAGTCTTAGACTAGTCAGTAGTGCATACACTATTCATTCTTGTGCTGACTCTACCAAGGGTGGGATTCAAACTTTATAGTAACTCTGATTAGAGTATATACATGTTAATTAATTTGTGTATCAATTATTTGTGTGTATGAATTTTGAGTGCTGCTGAATGATCACTATTACTTCTAATAGTGATAAAGAAGTGCTAGCCAGAAGAAAGTTAATGGTGACATTCAAGCACTGCTCAAAATCCTTAGCTACTTATTGTTAGGTAGGTACATTTAACCTTGAGTGAGGTAGAGTGTAATTTAGCCAGAATAATTTAGGCTATATTCAATTTACTTGTCGACTAATGAGCAAGTACCCCAGTTTCATTAGTAATACTTATTCAAGTCCTATGAAACTTGGACTTAAACCAACATGGCTACTCCTGAACAATTAAGGAGAACCTATATTGGCCTTAAAGGTCATTTAACCAGACTGATTAATAAGTCTGATACTTTGTCTAAAGCAGCTCCCATTGATTACTATCTACTAGAAACATCATTGAGAGTAGCTGATCTCAAATTTTATCAAGTCAGATCTACAAGCCAGTCTTATCTCAACCTACTGAATGCAACTGCAACTGATCCTGATGAAATATTTCAAATTTTAGCAGATATTTCTCAGTATGAAGATGAGACACATGATAAACTTGATGTACTATCCAATATAGTAAAACAATAAATCAATGCAAATAATACTATGTCTCAATCCAGTAATCAATTAACCTGAGGTTCGTCTCCTACTTTAGACTTACCTTTCGTTTGCAGGGCTGGATGAAGAAAATTGGACACATTTTGGACTTCTTTGAAGTTCATATACATAACAAATCTTCTCTTGACAGAGTTTTAAATTCTCTTACCTGATTAGTCTTCTCAAGGGGAGGCTAAAAGGTCATAAATAACCTAGCTCTCACTGAGAGCAATTATGAGGAAGCTGTAAAATCTACTGAAGTTGAACTTATGGCAACAAGGAGTTGAGTATAGCTAACTTTTATTACCTTTGCTGGATCTGAATGCACCAAGTAACCGACCAGACTCACTTCAAAGCTTCAGGCTAGAAGTAGAGTCTCTAGTGAACGCCTTAGGTACTAAAATGATGTACCAGCCTCAGAATGGTTAATCAAGTTACTTTTACAGAGGAAATTACCTCGAAATATCTTAGCAGAAATCTGCTCACACTATAAAACCGAGTTTCTCACTCTCGAGCAAATATTCGAGGGACTGAGAATAACGGTTAACAGGTTGAAGACTCATGATAAGATTAAACCTGAGTCTAAACAACCTAACCTTGACAACTCAGTCAAACCCAAATCGACTTTGAATAGTCCAATAATTCAAACCTAAGACTACTCATCCACTGGAAAAAGAGTGGTAGTGTAGGTATTTATTCTGTATCTCCCTCTGACGCTACAACTGATGTGTCTACTAAAAGGCAAAATCAGCCAGAGAGCAAGTGTCTGTTCTGTGATCAAGAACATGTCACCTACAAATGCAATGTTTATCCTAACTTTAATACCAGATTAAACGGCTACAAGAATTACACAGATGCACCAAGTGCATGGGTCTCATGATCCCAGTAAATTGTAGTGCAGCTACGTTGTGCAGTAGATGCAACAAAGGTGTACATCATTATGCCTTATGTAGAAAAACTTCTACACAATCTGTGACACCTAGGAGGATTCTATGAATTCTACCACAGTACAATATTGCAAGGTACACCAGAAATAAATGTACTTGCTACTGAGTCAGGCAATAATACTACTCTGCCTACGGCTCAACTCAAACTAATTGATAGGAAGTCTAGAGTTAACACTAGAGGTCTCTTTGATCAAGGATCACAGAAAACTTCATCACACAACAATTAGTCGAGCAGTTGAAATTAAAACCTGCCAAAAGTGTGAGACTGAATATTTCTGGGTTCTTGACTAATAGTGGACCTCGTGAATACCAAGTAGTCAAGGTGTTAGTGAGACTTGGATCTTCCACTAGTCCAATACAAGCGGTAGTAGTAGATAAACTTCCTTCAGACCTGCAGGTCACAGGACTAGCTCGCACTGCGAGATATCTCAAACGTAACCGCATGAGGCTAGCAGATCACAAATAAATTCTGACTGCCTCACAGATGTTGTATCCTAATAGGCGCTGACTATTATTATAAATTTATAACAGGATGCACCAGACAACACGGAATGAATTTGTTGTCATCTGCTGGAGGCAAATTGCTTACTGGACCGGTGCTTTTCCAACAAAAAACAGCGTCAACCAACAAACAAACTAACAATTCAATAGTGGCGTGACTAGGCTTGGAACAGTCACCCCTACATTTCAGAGAAATATCTGAAGATAATGAGTCTGATCCACCTGTACATCGTCTGTGGGATTTAGACACTTTAGGTATTGTCCCTGATAAACCAAGCCCTGATGATACGTGGACTTACCAGCAATATCTGGACACAGTTGTCTATAAAGACAAACAATACTGGGTGAGACTGCCATGGAAGTTGAATCATCCACAACTTCCAGTTAATTATTTCATGGCAGCCTCTCAATTACAGTCTCAATTAATACGCTGAAGAAACAGCCAGATAAATTGAACATGTATCATCAATTAATTCAACAACAACTCAATAGTAAATTTATCGAAGTTGTTGATAATGATGACCGAAAAACAGGTCACTATTTACCCCATCACGCTGTGGTGAAAGATTCATTGACAACCCAATACGTATCGTCTTCAACTGTAGTGCCAAAGTAAAGGCAAACAGCGTGTCTTGAATGAATGTCTCCAAACGGGACCTAGCCTGACACAAAGGCTACATGATTATTGTTACGATTCGCACTGGTATTTTCGCTTATACTGCTGATATCAGTAAAGCTTTCCTTAGAGTAGGCTTGCAAGAGGAGGATCGTAATTACACCAAATTTCTCTGGATTAAGGACCCACTGGATCCTGACAGTGATGTCATAACCTACCGGTTTGCCTCTGTGCTATTCGGAGCGACTTCTTCCGTTTCTACTTCAAGCCACATTAGATACACATTTGAAGAAGTCAAATAGCCCTTATAAAACGGAGATCAGTGACAACTTGTATGTCGATAATTTCCAGGGAACTACTAATGACAAATCCAAATTGGTAGAAATCTACCATGAGGCTAACCGTGAGTTGTTAGGAGCCAATATGCCACTACAATCATGGGCCTCAAACAATAAATCATTAAACCAGATAATCGAGAAAGAATTTCCGGTTATCAGGTGCCTAATCAATTAAAAGTTCTGGGCGTGGAATGGACACAGTTACTGACGAGATGAATGTCAAGTCAGTACAAACCAATAATTCAACCCTTACCATGAGAAAATTCTCTCGTATGTCAGTCAACCATTTGACCCTTTAGGCTTACTTAGTCCTATATTAATAAGGGGCAAACTCTCATGCAGGAATGCTGGCAGAAACATATGGGATGGGATGATCCGTTGCCAATTGAGTTGCAAGATAATGGCAAATACTCGCAACGGATTTCAATCAATTAGGTGTTTTGAAATTTCCTCGTAATGCTTCAGGACAAAACTTACCCACAAATTTGCACGTGTTTTTGCGATGCCTCTGGCAAAGCGTATGGCGCTGCAGCCTACTTAGTCAATAATGCACAATCATTTTTACTCACATCTAAAGCAAGAGTTGCTCCAATCAAGAAGAGATCTTTACCTCAAATGGAGTTAACTGCATTGCTGGTGGGAGTACGATTGGCTCATTGCCTGACCAAGACACTCAAAAATATCCACTTTGGTGAAATCGTAGTGTGGTCAGACAATGAGGCAGTCTTACAATGGGTAAGAAATAACAACAATAAAACTCCCTACGTTAGTAATCGTGTTAGGGAAGTTCATGCTGGATATATCTGCTGGATATAAATTCAGACATGTCCCCACTAAGGACAATCCTGCAGATTACTTATCAAGAGGTTTAACATTTAAACAGCTAAGTAAGTCTTCGATGTGGTTTAATGGACCTTCATGGCTTGTTAGTGGTCAGTGGCCCAAACAGAAACCACAAGTCATAGTGACCAGTATCACTACTCCCATGAAAGACCCAGAACCTCATCGAATCTCAGCTATTAATCCTCACAATTATTCCAACTTGAGTAAGTTATTAAGAGTGACAGCACATGTGTTTGACTTTCTTGCTAAGATAGGAATCAGGCATAAGTTTCCCAATCCTATTCTCTACTGGATCAAACGTGCACAACAAAAGACGTATGGAAGTGAATATGAAAATCTTCCAGATAAATTAACCAAGTCTCTAGGTATCTGGTATGATACCAACACTCATGATATATTAAGGTGTGGAGGACGTCTGCTTCATGCAGAAATTGATTTGGATACAAAGAATCCGATCCTTCTACCACGCCACCACATTATTACAAAACTTCTAGTTTTACATCATCATCAATATGGTACTTTGCATGGTGGAGTGTTAGACACTCTCACCGACTTGAGACAGAAATATTGGCTTCCCCAAGGTCGTCAAACTGTCAAATCACTCATTAAGTCCTGTGTAATCTGCAAAAGATACGACGCTCGAGTGTGTCCTTACCCAGGACCTCCACCACTCTCTAAGGAGAGAGTAGTCCATCTTCGTCCCTTTGAGACCACTGGTGTCGATTACACAGGAGCCTCGCTTCTCACTGTCACTCCAGATAAGGTAGCAGTGAAAGCTTATATTTGCCTCTTCACGTGTGGAACCACACGAGGCGTACATTTAGAAGTGACTTCTGACATGAGTGCCGAAGCCTTCATCCAAGATTTTTCATAGATTTGCAGCTCGCAGATTCTGTCCCAAACTAATGATATCCGATAATGGTTCAAATTTTGTGGCAGGAGAAGCCTGCCTACGAGAGATATGGAATCATCCAGAAGTGCAGTCTGTCATGCAGAGACGACAATGCCACTGGAAATTTGTTGCTCCCAGAGCCCCCTGGCAAGGTGGGTTCTACGAACGAATGATAAGGACTGTCAAGAAATATTTAAGGAAGACCTTACATCAACAGAAAATTCGTTTCTCTGAACTCCAAACACTCGTTGTAGAAATTGAGGCGTGAGTCAACAATCGCCCATTAACTTACCTATCAGATGACTTCTCACAGAGAAACCCCTGAGTCCCTCACATTTAATTCATGGAGGCCTGCTGAGCCCTCTGATACCTTTGGCAGAAGAGGATCCCGTTGACCCTTCCCATGTAACTAGGAATGATTTAGTGGAAAGCTACCAACATCTCTCGAGAGTAATTGAAAGGTGGAATGAGGTGTGGACTCGAGAGTACCTCACCGCTCTACGAGAGTACCACTATGAAGCTTCGAGCCCCTATAATAAGGTTCAACTTAATCCAGGAGACCTAGTACTGATTGACAGTGATGGACCCAGGTCAGAATGGTCTATAGGCAAAATTGTCTCTATCCACCCAGATCACCAAGGCATCCTGAGAGTAGTACGGGTTTTGTGCCGAGGCACTACTACACTAAAAAATTTAGAGAAGTTGGTACCTCTCGAATTAGCAGAACGAGAGTGTTTAATAGAACCAACTTCACATACGGTTTCCGAGGATAACAATCCTGATCCACCGAGCACCAGCCCACCTAGAGCAGCTGCTCAACAGTGTAAACGGAAACTACAAGCCTACACTACAATATACTAAGAAACTACAATATAGCTCTGACTAAGAGCAAATAATTTATCATCCAATTTGAGTAATCATGACGATGCTGTGTTGTGATGTCAAGTAACAAATCAATTACAAATCACAATGACCCAAGACATTCACCTCACAGTGGATTCTCCGTTACTTTAAATTGTATGATTTAATCATTAATTTGTTTGTGTAGGCTATCAACTATGACATTATTCCATCTAGAGCATCTATGAGTTTACAACACTTTAAGACTTAGTAACATAACCGTTACACGTCATTGCAACACCAGTCATGGAGTACATTGTAGGCTTTAGTAGTTATTAACTTTAGATGATACACAATTCCATGTTTTACATTTAACATGAGTTCCTTTACAAGACTTAAAGTCTTATCTGTCCTTGACAATTACGGGACATCCGTTATGTGTGTACTAAAGTACTAACATTAATATTAACTTCGGGATAGGTACGTCAGTACTCAACATTGAACTGCGACCCGAGTTTCCACCCCCCCGGATTTATGTTGGAAATTTCCAAAACTGACACACTACCATTGCATTATAATACATCATTACTATATACTAATTACAGTAGTTATTAATTTCAATAACTGTAGTGTTAACATAACTTAATCTGAGCCTATTGGTAATCTTCTCACGACATTGAGAGGCAGGATTGCGTCAGATAATATCTGTCTAAACATATTTATTACCAATATATCAGAGAATTGAATGTGGTTCTCTAAAATTATCAGTATTCCGTGTAATAATTAACTACGGATAATATAGCTCCCAATAATCCAAAACCGAGAGTTATTAACTGAAATTATTATCAAGTAGCAGTTTTATCTGTTACGTACGAATGCTATGTAGGAAATAAAATTTCTCTCCATTTCTCGATTAACACCATTTAACGAGAATATGATATTATTTAATTCCCTATAATTGCAACTCGGTTCTCATTAACGCATTACATCAGTAATTACACGGAAAAGAATTATCCGTGATTAGTAACTTCTGTTGTGAATGCGGGAGACGAGTTGAGGGAGGGCGGAGAGACGCGGCCATTATTCGCCATGTTGCTTAGCCTGTGACGCCAACAATCACATCGTGCGTCCCAGGAGAGTCGATTTCCATCAATACTACGTTGGGCCCTCGCATTTAATCGGCCTAGATGCGTGCAATTGCTCCAGTAGCAATTTATGATTGCTTCGGTGGACAACCAGCAGGTTAAGTGCCATAATATTAGTTATATAATGAGATCTCTTTTTATATCTATGTACTGTGCACTGTCCATCGTTATGCTACGCGACCTCCCCAAACAATAAGGACGTCCATAAGGAATTAAATTCATTCCTTTTATGGCATAGTGAAGATATTAGATAGTAGGTGTAAACCATTAGTATATTAGGTTGAAATTTCAGTTTGTGTTGTAAGTGGTCGTGGTCCTCATGTTCCC
>WNGS01034170.1:32104-47884 GCA_020271785.1 Procambarus virginalis | reverse complement strand
ACGCCGTCCTCATCACGGCCGCCCTCGCTCGATTCCTTCCCGTTCTGATAACTATCACGCCTTGTTTGGTCCCGCTTCGTGGCCAATATTTTGATCTCCTCTCTTGATTCTGCGCCCTCCTGACGATTTTCTCCCTCCATCGACATCTTGTTGATTCCGTGGATGCCTCTGTTACTTTCACACCCCACTCGTCTCGGTACACGTGTCGTTGCTGCTCCTTCTCAGGATGCTGCTTCCCGCTTGGCTGCCTTATCCTGCGTTTCCCGAGACCCTGTTCGGGTCTCAAAGACCTCAGTTGAATGCCAGTGTTGGCACTATTCTGCTCCCGCCCCATGTTGCATCCGGTGTTTGGAATCTGCAGGACTGCCACGATGACATTCGGCATATCCTTGATGCCAAGGCCATTCTGTCCTCTAGGTTGACTCGTTTATCGTCCCCCCCCCTCATGGTCGTCGCCGTCCCCCCTTAAAGTTGTGAAGTCACCTTTGATGGTAGGACCCTTCCATCCTCTGTCATTCTTGCTGGTGCCAGGTACTCTGACCAGGAGTATATTCCTTCTCCTCGTCTTTGTAACAAGTGCTGGAGGTTTGGGCATGGTGCCCTCCGCTGCTCTGGGACTGTCTCTCTCTGTCCTTTGTGTGGGGGTGAAGGTCACTCTAAGTCGGAGTGCACTTCTCCCCAAGCTCGCTGCCTCAACTGCGGTGAGGCCCACCCTCCCTTCTCCCGTGCCTGTATCCATTACAAGCTTGAGGCAGCCGTCCTCAACTTGAAGCACCGGGAGCGTTTATCTTTTCCTGAGGCGAGGCGCCAGTTCGCCGGCTCCCGCCTTATGCTAACGTCTCTTATGCTCACGTGTTGCACTCTTCCTCTCCTCGTCCTTTCCACCTTCCTCAGACTCACAACCGTTTCCGGGCCTTGGACCCTGATACGGCCCACTGCCCCCCCTCTGTTCCTTTGAGTTCTGTCCCGAAGGTCCCCCTCCTGGTCCTCTGTCTGGGTGTTCCCTTCTTTCTACCCGGTCTGTCGTGTCTTCTGTGTCCTTACTTCGTCGTCTCCTCCGATCCTCCTTCCTATCCCTTCTCCTCCATCTATTGACTCTCCCCGCCGCCTGTCGGTGCAGGCGGATGTCCATCGCTCTCCTAACGGCCGTCGTGTGTGCTCTCGTTCAGCTTCTCCTGTTGAGACACTGGAATCCGTTGCCCGGTACGTAGTTGTGCTGGGACACCGGTCTCTTTAAGTCAGAAGCGTAAGCCTGGCTCCTCTCCTTCCTTCTTCCCGGCGGGTAAGAAGGCTTCGCTTTCTTCCTCCTCGCCCCACTACTGGCTCTATTGCTCCTTCCCCTCCCATTTCAGTGGTTGCGCCCCCTGTTCCTGCTATGGAGGTTTCTTTGGCCCCTGCTTCCCTTTCGGTTGCTGCCCTTGCTGAGGTGCACTCCCCTCATTCTACTCCCCCTCTTCCTGCTGCTGTCCTTGACTGCTCCTCTTCGTTGTCTCCTCCTCTTCCTCCAGACCCCGCCCGCCCACCTCTGGTCCGTTCTCCCGCTTCCTTGCCTCCGTCTTTGCTCAGTTTACCCATGCCCCCTAACCCTGACTTTGCTGACCCTGATCCCGACCCTGATATTCTTTAACGTGCTATGTTGCTCTTTCGCCTTTGTTTCTTCCTTGTTCTCTGTTGTTGTCCTTTCTCTTCTCGTCGATGTCTATTCTTCAATGGAACGTTCGAGGTTATTACGCCAATTTCCTCGAACTCCAACTTCTGATTTCGCGGTTTTTGCCCCTTTGTGTCTGTCTCCAGGAGCCGATGCTTGGTGCTCGTCCTGGTCGTTTTCGTGGCTATTCCTTTCTCTCCCCCCCCCCAGCCGTTGCTGGGGCTCCTAATTCTTCTGCTCTCTTGATTCGCGCTGATGTTCCCTTTGTTCCTTTACTTTTTCCTTCGCCTCTCCATTGTTCTGCTGCTCGTATCTTTGTATGGAAATGGTACACAGTTTGTTCCATTTATCTCCCCCTGAGTGTCCCGCTTTCTCTTCCTGATTTGAAACACCTCCTGGACTCCTTGCCGGAGCCTGTGCTCCTGCTGGGTGACTTCAATTGTCGTCATTCTCTTTGGGGTGATGTTCTGACGAATACCCGAGGTCGCCTTCTTGAGCCTTTCTCCTCTCTTCTTCCCTGTCTCTTCTGAATTCTGGTGAGCCCACTCATTTGGACTCTCGGACTCGCACCCTTTCCTGTCTTGATCTTTCTCTCTGCTCTTCCTCTCTTTACTTAGATTTCACGTGGCAGGTTCTTGATGACCTCCATGGCAGTGATCATTTCCCATCCTTGTGTCCTTTTTCTCTTTTCGCCCTTCCCTCTCTTTCCCTAGGTGGCAGTTTGCTAAAGCGGACTGGAACCTATTTACCCTCAGTGCTGCTCTCTCTGACCTCTCCCTTCTGCCTCTCCCTCGCGCTCTCCTCCTTTTTCATGACACTGTCTTCGACGCTGCCCTCCGCTCTATTCCTCGCTCTTCCTCTCGGGGTCCACGGAAGTGCGTTCCCTGGTGGAATGCGGACTGTGCTCGGGCTGTCCGCTGTAAGCGTGCAGCCTGGAAGAGGCACCGCCGTCGGCAGACGACCGATTCTTTTCTTTTCTTTCGGAAAGCGAGTGCGGTGGCCCGTAGGGCCATCCGTACGGCTAAACGTGAATGTTGGGCTTCTTATGTCTCCACAATTACGTCCGAAACTCCCCTGCCACAGATATGGAAGCGTATCCGCAAGATAGCGGGTAAGTTCGTTCCCGATGTTTCCCCGGTCCTTCACCTCCGTGGTACTCTTGTGGCGGACCCGTTGCAGGTCGCTACCGAACTGGGTTCCCACTTTTCTTCTGTTAGCTCTGGTCTTCATCTTCCCCAATCTTTCCTTCTTCGTAAACCTGTCCTTGAGTCTCGTCCTTTAGATTTCTGCACTCGTCTTCGACTTTCCTATAACGATCCCTTCTCTCTCTCTGAACTTCGTTCTGCCCTGGCCCTCTGCGGTTCTACGGCGGCGGGCTCCGATGGTATTCATTATGAGATGCTTCGCCATCTCCCTCCGTGCACGTCTCAGTATTTACTGAGTCTGTATAATCGGATCTGGGAGTCGTCGTCAGTCCCTGAGGACTGGCTCGATGCCGTTGTCCTCCCTGTTTGCAAACCAGGGTCTCTGGGAACTTCCCCTAAGGACTTTCGCCCTATTGCCCTCACAAGTTGTGTCTGCAAACTCTTTGAACGTATGGTTATCGTTCGTCTGATGTGGTTCCTGGAACACCATCACCTCCTCTCCCCTTCTCAATTTGGTTTCCGCAAGTGTCGCAGCACAACAGATGTCCTCGTGAACTTGGAGGTCTATATTCGTACTGCTTTTGCTGCGAGGACCTCCGTTGTTGCCGTCTTTTTGACCTGGAAAAGGCTTACGACACCACTTGGCGATATCATATTCTATCCCAGCTTCATTCTTTTGGCCTTCGTGGTCATCTCCCTCTCTTTCTCTGCAGCTTCCTCTCTCGTCGCTCCTTTCAGGTGCGCCTTGGTCCCGCTCTCTCTGCCTCTTTTCATTAATACGAAGCTGTGCCCCAGGGTAGTGTTCTGAGCACTACTCTTTTTCTGGTTGCCCTCAATGGTCTTCTTTCCTCTCTTCCTTCAGGTGTCTTCTCCGCTCTCTATGTCGATGATCTTACCTTTTGCTGTCAGGGTGATGATTCACCTCTCCTTCAGCGCCGGCTTCAACTTGCGATTGATGTCGTGTCGTCTTGGGCTACCGATCATGGCTTCAAGTTCTCTACTTCTAAGACTTGTGCCATGCCTTCTACTCGGAAACGGGTCGTTCTTCGTCCTCTTTGTCACTTTATGGTCATCCTCTTGAGTACAAAGATTCCGGGAAGCTTTTGGGGTTATTCCTTGACACTCGTTTGTCTTGGAATCCCCATATCTCTTACCTCCGTGTTGAGTGCTCTAAGGCCCTTACCATCCTTCGAGTATTGTCCCATACTTCTTGGGGAGCGGATAGGCGCACTCTCCTTGCTTTGCATTCCTCTCTCGTTCTGTCTAAGCTCGATTATGGTTGCCCTGCTTACTCGTCTGCTGCTCCTTCTGCTCTTCGCCGTCTTGATGCTTTGCACCATACTGGGCTGCACCTCAGCTCTGGTACCTTTCGTTCGACTCCCGTCCTTAGCTTGTATGTTGACACTGGCTTCCTGTCTCTCCAGGATCGCCGTGATCGCTACTGTCTTCGCTATCTTGCGCGGTCCTTACAACATCCTTCCTCTCGCCTCTGTCGTGCTTTATTTTTTGCCCCTCCTGCGGTTCCTGTTCCTCTTCACCACCTCCCTCTTTCTGTCCGGTTATCTCGCTTACAGGATTCTCTTTCCGTTCGTGTTTCTAATGTTTCTTCTCGTGTTGTTCCTTCTTTGCCCCCGTGGAGAGTCCCCCTTCCGCAGTTTTGTATATCTTTGACCCACGTCACTAAAGCTTTTACCCCTCCTACGGTTCTAAAACGCCTTTTCCTTGAGCACTTTTCTTTTCACTCTCGCTCCGTTTTTGTCTTCACTGATGGGTCTAAGTCTGCGGACGGTGTTGGCTACTCTGTTGTTTTTCCTGATCGCACTTATATGTGTCGCTTACCTCCGGAGACTAGCATCTATACAGCCGAGCTTTATGCTATTCTCTATGCTCTTCGTCTCCTGCTTTCTCGTTGTCAGTCTTCCTTTGTGGTTGTTGTTGACTCTCGTAGTGTCCTCATGGCTCTTGGGTCCTTTAATCCGGTTCATCCAGTAGTTGTCGAGATCCAGCATTGGCTGTTTATTGTTCACAGTAAGTTTAAGTCGGTTGAGTTTTGTTTGGTCCCAGCCATATTGGCATGTCTTTAAATGAGCGTACGGATGCTGCTGCCAAGGAAGCTGTCTGCTCTTGTCCCATCTCTCATAAAGGTATTCCATATTCCGACTTTTACCCGGTTATCCATTCCTCCATCCTTACCCGTTGGCAGGCTTCTTGGTCGTCTGTTACTGGTAACAAACTCCGTACTCTTAAGTGTTGTGATTCCTTGTGGCCGTCCTCCTATCACCGTAACCGGCGAAGGGAAACTGCTCTGGCGAGGTTGCGTATTGGCCATACTCGCTTAACCCATGGTCACTTGATGGAGTGCCGCCCTGATCCTTATTGTCCTAATTGCATTGTCCCTCTTACGGTCATGCATGTCCTTCTTGAATGTTCTGACTTCCGGGACGAGCATGTGTCTTGCTTTCCGACCGCCCCTCGCGGTCACCTGTCCCTCGATTTTGATATTTAGCGCCCTCTGAATATTCCGCACATTTGATGGTGCTACATAGCTTTCCCAGTTTGGTGCCTTCTTTGGATAATTACTTACTTACTTTTTATTTACTAACTGATGAGGATCCCAGTTACCCTGCAGAACTTTACATTTAAGCTGAGAGCCCACTAATATGGGCTTTAAGAGTAAAAAGAGAATGGAGGATCAATGATAAGCTACAACTAAACCATTGTCCGGAAGTCTAATGACATTAATCACGTGGGGTGAATTAAAAACATGTTTTATTTTAGGTTTGAGCATTGTAGTTGCAATCCAACCTGGATTGGTAACCATTTCAGAAAAGGCAGAGACCGAAGTTCGAATAACCCAGTTGTACGGTAAATCAGGGGTGAAAAATGAAAATGACACTATCGTTTGCTTCTCGATATCATAACCTAAGAGCAAGAGACCAGGTAGTTGACATAGTAGACATCTTCCTCCATCATAATCATTATGATTAACGAGTGATTTATATACCTGTCTGTAGTATTTGAGGAAATTGGTAACTATTTGAAAAATAACGTTAGTGTCGTGTAGTGGGAGGTAATAATAATCATCCTCATTTTTGTCCAGGGTATTACTACACTAAGACCAACTTTCACAGGAAAAAAGGCATGTTAGTAAAAGCACATTCTTTTAAATAATTTTCTTTTTTGACATTTAAACATTCCTTAAATTTTGAAGGATATATTTTTTGTAAAAGTTTATTGTAAAAACTGGGTCATTATCGAGGATCAAATAATGTTGCAGACCGATGAAAAAAATAATGCAACCATAATTGTGGTTAATATAATTAAAAATGGAGGGGATGACCATTTTGATTTGATACTGCATTAAGGGAAATGTGTGGGTAACGTAATCTTAATTCTAGAAATAATATTCATTACTTTGGGATTTCTGATTGATGAAGATGACAGTGAAGAAGACATTGATATTGTTAAGTCATTTATTTTACATTATTATTAATATTATTAATAAAAAAATAGAGCTCAGTAGAACTCCAGATTGCAATCTTTTTTACCATGTCGTGGCCTAGTTGACTAGGGCGTGTGCCTGGGAACACTCACTGTATAGGTTCGAACCCGCATCACCGCTCCTATGGATTTTCTCATTGACACTATATGATTATATATATATATGTGACGGTAAAGTGTTGGAAATGGTGTTCGGCAGTCTTCCACTGGCAGATGTCAATGCCTGGTCACACATAAGAGACAAAAATAAGAGACTGCTTGTCTGATAGTCTGTGGTAAGGTAAGGTAAGACACACGAAACACAAATATAAACAATGAAATTTAATTACTCTAGAAAACAAAGTTAAATAAAGACAATTCCTTGGCTGAGCAAAAGTGCAAGTTTAACAAGTGAAAAAGAACTAACATAAAAATGAAGAATTACTAATTTACGTTAACAATGGGACATAAATGACATACACGAATTATATAAAATGGTCAATATAAAATGGTGCTGGGAATATATGCGCAAGCTATAAACCGCTATTTGATCACACGAGGTGAATCAACTAGGAGTTCACAGCTTAAGAGCACAAGATATTCTGAGGAGGTACAGCTCGCTGGCTTCAACGTTGACTTGACGGCGTGCGTGAGTGGTGGAGAACTGAAGTGGAGTGATCTTCGAGCAGCCAATGAGAATGCAGGTTCGCAGACGCTTGGGTAGTTGGCTAATTGAAGTGCAGTTGGCGAACAGGCGAGGTATGCAGGAGTGGGGGGGGGGTATGCAGGTGCATGTGGCTGTCTTGATATACGCTTAAGCTACTGTAGAACATACGTTGAATGTAGCTGGGAACGTGACGAATATAGGGAAGAGCAGGCTCAATCTCTTGGAAGAGATTATCGTCACTATATATATATATATATATATATATATATATATATATATATATATATATATATATATATATATATATATATATATATATAACTGAAAACTCACACCCCAGAAGTGACTCGAACCCATACTCCCAGGAGCAACGCAACTGGTATGTACAGGGACGCCTTAAACCACTCGACCATCACGACCGGACAAAAGGAAGTGATAGCCGAGGCTATATGAACCACTTCCCCGCCGGCACCCGGATGGTAATCTTGGGCATAGCATTTTATCAAATCACCTCATTTTTTGGGGCAACACGTGAGGAACACAAATGCAAGCAAGCCTGAATGGTCCCCAGGACTAGATACAACTGAAAACTCACACCCAGAAGTGACTCGAGCCCATACTCCCAGGAGCAACGCAACTGGTATGTACAGGGACGCCTTAAACCACTTGACCATCACGACCGGACAAAAGGAAGTGATAGCCGAGGCTATATGAACCACTTCCCCGCCGGCACCGGATGGTAATCTTGGGCATAGCATTTTATCAAATCACCTCATTTTTTGGGGCAACACGTGAGGAACACAAATGCAAACAAACCTGAATGGTCCCCAGGACTAGATACAACTGAAAACTCACACCCTAGAAGTGACTCGAACCCATACTCCCAGGAGCAATGCAACTGGTATGTACAGGGACGCCTTAAACCACTTGACCATCACGACCGGACAAAAGGAAGTGATAGCCGAGGCTATATGAACCACTTCCCCGCCGGCACCCGGATGGTAATCTTGGGCATAGCATTTTATCAAATCACCTCATTTTTTGGGGCAACACGTGAGGAACACAAATGCAAACAAGCCTGAATGGTCCCCAGGACTAGATACAACTGAAAACTCACACCCTAGAAGTGACTCGAACCCATACTCCCAGGAGCAATGCAACTGGTATGTACAGGGACGCCTTAAACCACTTGACCATCACGACCGGACAAAAGGAAGTGATAGCCGAGGCTATATGAACCACTTCCCCGCCGGCACCGGATGGTAATCTTGGGCATAGCATTTTATCAAATCATTTCATTTTTGGGGCAACACGTGAGGAACACAAATGCAAACAAGCCTGAATGGTACCCAGGACTAGATACAACTGAAAACTCACACCCAGAAGTGACTCAAACCCATACTCCCAGGAGCAACGCAACTGGGAATTATGCACTAATCTACCCCTATCTTAATTATTGTATCTGTGCATGGGGGTCTACCACTGCAAACCACCTTAAGCCCATCATCACGCAGCAAAAATCTGCTATCAGAAAAATAACTAACTCAGCTTTTAGACAACATTCAGCTCCCTTGTTTAAATCTCTAAACTTGCTAAATATTAACTCCCTCCACACATTCTCTTGTGTCAACTACATTTACAAACCCTGTTTTTAAATGCAAACCATGCTCTGAAACTCTCCCTGGATGGATGTAATAGGACCCATTATCACCACACCAGAAATAAATATCTCTTTGATATCCCCAGGGTCAAACTTAATCTGTGTAAACACTCTATGCAAATTAAGGGACCTAGTCTATGGAACTCACTCCCTAGTGAATTGAAAAACTGTAAAAGTTTTGCCTTATTTAAAAACAAAACCAAAAGTACCTGAATTCATCTTCTTAGTTTCCTACACTGAGCTTTAAATTTGCTCTGTTCCTAGTGTTACCCAATCTCCTAATCTCCTAATTTTTATGTATTTAACCCTACCAACCTTATCATTGTGTTCATTGCTGTCTTCTTTTATGTGCTAGCCATATGCTGTTTTGTGCCTACCAATTTTTGTCAACTACCATTCAAGCTGTCATTGCAATCAATCTTAGCTGCCTATGTGCTTTAATACACTGTACCTACAATTTTCTCTAATTTTTTTTCTTGCCATGTATCTGTTATCATTTTTTTATAAATTTTGCAAGTATTTACCTACTTAAAATTTTCTTAGATTAAGGACCTGCCCGAAACGCTGCGCATACTAGTGGCTTTACAAGACTGTAATTACCATTTTATGTATCCACACATTCCCAATGTACCTTCTTGTATATGCATAATAAATAAATAAATAAATATTAGTTGATTATATATTTACTTCCTCACATAATGTCTAAGTAAAAAAAAAGTCATATGTGTTGTCAACCCCTAGTAATTTTTTCTTAATTTCATATACAAATCGCTAGTTTTATATACAATTGTAATATTTTATATACCACAGTATATAAAATCCCCAGGCCTTTTATCTCCCCGAGTAAATAAAATTAAAATTACCCAATGGGAGGGCCAAAAAATGAGGAAAGTAAACTTTATTTAATATTTGGAAGATGTTTATATAGCGACTATTTCATCTGATAAAGAACCCTCAGAAAGATAGAGTAGAGGTATTGTTTATAACTCGAGACATGATCACTACCTTATACAGTTCTCGGTAGGGATTGATTCCCATCCTACTTTCTGGAAAGACCTAAAAATAGACATATCAATAGAATTACTATTTTCTATGTTGACATCGATATTACCTACTTCCCCAATATTAGTTCTTAAGACATATATCTCACCATTCTAATTACCTCTTCCAATTTATATTGAAGTTATTTGTTCATATAAAAACATTACTGTTGTTACCAAAATAAACGACTTAGCACGAAAATTGAGGGAGAAAACTAAAAAGTATACACATTTTAGTGCAGTGTAGTGGGCATGTTGATGAGTGCTCGTTCCCAGGTACGGTTTAGCCGATTTTCAAGTTGGCTGCAGGTGGCACGCCGGGCTATTTTTTGGCCTTCTATGCACACATCCCTTTAGAGACTTCTATTGCAAACAATTTTACATCAAAATGAACGACGTAGCAAGAAAATTAAAGTGAGAAAACTGAAAAGATTATATACATTTTAAAACGATCTAGTGTTTTTTAATGAAAACGAACCATTTTAATTGAGGTGCTCTCCCTATACACCAACTGCATCTTATAATGTTGATTGAGTGCATCTATAAAAAAAATAATTGACAATGCGATAGGAATGATATTCAGAGAGGTGTCATAGATCTCATATATTAAAACGATCTTGGATTTTTTAATGTAAACAAACACTAAACAATTATTTTTTAATGTGCCTAAAAGCTTTCCCAATGCACCCACTGCAGCTTATAATGTTGATTGAGTGCCTCTATAAAATCATTGACAATACGTTTGGAATGATATTCAGAGAGGTTTCATAGATCTAATAATTTAAAAACAATCTTGTGTTTTTTAATGAAAATGAACCCTAAATTATTACTTTTAACGTACCTGAAAAGCTTTCCCAACACACCAACTGCATCCTATAATGTTGTATTGAGTGCATAGTTTAAAAAATCATTGACATACGATTGAAATAATAAGGAGGAATAATAGAGGTTTCATAGATCTCATATTTTATAACTATCTTGTGTTTTTTATGAAAGCAAACCATAAACAATTATTTTTTATGTGCCTAAGAGCTTTCCCAATGCACCAACTGCATCTTATAATGTTGTGAGCATTTATAAAAAAATAATTGACAATGCAATTGCTTGCAGGAGATTTCAGGTAAACATTACCTGTAATTCCTCGGTCAACACCAACAGACGAAATAAATGCTCGCCTGAAATACTCTACTTTGTGGCGCCACTTAAAGACGTTAAAATTAACTGCAAATATGCGTGTCTAGCAGCAAAAAGATCCATCAGCTGGGGATTATTCTCACCATCAATTTCTGGAAAATGAGAACGGAAACATGCCGGTTGATCTGACTTCAGGACGAATTTCATTGCCTCATAAATTCTACAATTTAGTGACATCAAAAAAGAATTTTTTGCAAAGTATTTCCCAATATTCCAACCAATTATAAGAATCACGAGTGGCTGAGTGAACGAGCTGTTCCAGTGGCCAAGAACAAAGCTGTGCCTACGAATTTAACAATATTGTTCAGTCTAACATTCAAAGCAAGGCTGTCACATACAAGTCCGTCGGCACTGTTGAGGAAGCAGATGAAGCGGTTTATTATCCAATTGAATTTTTTATTTCACTCGATCTGCCAGGGATACCATCATATGTACGTCAATTAAAAATCGTCGTGCCAATTATCATGTTGCCAAATATCAACCAGCCAAAACTTTCCAACGCCACGTGCCTTGCAGCAAATAAATTATTCAGAAACGTCGTAGAAGCAACAATCTTGACAGGACCTTTGAAAGTGAAAGATGTCCTTATTCCTCGCAATTCGATTGGCGTTTGGAATTGCCATTCACTAAGCTCAGGGCCAGTCTTTAGAATTGTGCAGTTTACATCTAGACATGGATTGCTTCTCTCATGGACAATTATACGTTGCGTGTTCTAGAGTCGGCAAACCAGACAATCTCTGTATCTCCACAAACAATAGAACAACAAAAAATATTGTATACCCACAAGCATTGTTTAAACCATATTAGAAACGTGCGCTTTCTCATTCTTTTCTTGAATCATAACAGGCCACTGACGCAGTAAGGACAAGCGTGCGGTACTAGCTATTATAAAATAAGAAAATGAAAATGTTCGTTTGTTCAAAATCGCTTATCCTCCGAAAGTTTCTTCACCGATTGCCTTTGAAATTTTCACACAACTGTTCCATTCGCATCCGAGCGCAGGTTTTTATTATCATACTATATAGATGTCCCGTCGGTATGGGAAAAAAACATGTTTCTTTTTCTGAAAAACTGTGTTTTTCGTGATTCATGTGAGGGAAATCTTCGAAACCATTCTACCGATTGCTTTGAAATTTTGCACAACTTGCATTCGAATAGGCACGTGCTTTTTATATATCTACTGATATACATGCATCACCTTGTGACAGGAAAAATATTGTTTTTTTTGAAAATCAGAGTCATCTGTTTGGACGTAAGAGCAACATATGATATACAAAATATGTACAATTCAAATTTCCATTGTTCCCGATGTCAGGTAAAAACATGCGTTTTTGAAAAACCGCGCCATCTGATGCACAAAATAGCAACATGCATGCTATACTAAATAGGTCCACGAATTACATTTCAATGTCCGATTGCATTGATAAATTTTATTTTCATAGATTTCGATATAATATATTTTTTATTGAATTGTTTTGTGTGGCATTGCATTGAAATTGAACTGTGTTGTTTAACATACAGTTATTTCGTGAGTATAAGTATTAATGCCACACCTGTGACAGGTGAAACTATGCTTTTCTTGAAAAACAGCGCCATCTGTTGCATGTAGAGCAACACAAATGTTATACTATATATGTTACAATTTAATTTTGTGGGAGTATGTCTCCCAAGATCCTCCCACAGCTAGACTTCAATGGCTCATTGCAGTGCACAGTGCACTGATCTTCGTGCACAAAGCCTATTTCCCCTTAATCCTGGATAGTTTCCTGGCACGTTGGGTATCTCCAGAATGCCCATTTAACCAGGAATACTTTCGTAATACGTAGGCCGCCGTATGTCTAGGCAGGAAGTAGATACAGGGAGTTAAGCATACTGGCCACCAAGGATCAGTGAGTACATGCCTGGAGGAGAGCGTGGGACCGATGGGAGACGCCAGCAGCGTCTGGACCTCTGGGGTCACCCGGCGCGATGTTGAATAACAGCTATGACGTGTTCATGACGTCAACTCTGCTACTGCTCATCGAACGAGCTAATATGATTGGTTCCCGCTCATTTTCTGCATTGCTATTGGTCAATTGTAACTCTTTTTGTGTGTGCCCACGAGACGCCCGGAGCTTCAGGCATGATTCATTCTTGTGAGGGATCTCTTGCAAAGTGGACGTGTTCTTTTCTACCGGCCAATAGACTGAACACCGCCCATTCCTCACCGTCAAGTTAACTCAGGATCTCTGCAATATACCACACACTCGCCAGAATCACGAGTTCGAATATATGGTTTAGAAGCCTAAAGTGACAAATCTCCAGAGCGAAACAGACTGGTATCAGGTACCCCCTGGTGACAAAGCTCGTCGTGAGTGACCTAGAGTGAACTAAGGCAGCGCCGCCGCCTAAGTAACCTGTGTGTGTGACTTTACCACAAGTGTACCTGCATGGTATACCACAGCAGCCGCCCAGCCGCCACTCATTCCGCGCGTGTACCTCAGTACCTCGAGCGGCCCCGCCGCCCGCCCTCACTCCTACGTGACGTCACCACTTACGCACCCCCAGTGCCAGTGTGTGCGCGTGTGTCTGTCTGTTAAGCATACAGCATGCCCTACTCACGAAATCATCTAAAGATACGGCGAGTACCCTCCGTGTCTACGAGCGAAACCATCTGTCAGGCCACCTACGAGTGCTTGTATAAATGTGCCTGACTGAGTGAGTGAGTAAGGAAAGGTACCTTATCTGTAAGTACAAGATCTTGTCATTGTTTCATTGTGTCGGTGTTGATCTGAGGGATCAACCACAGATCTCACCTTCTTATACCTGTCGCGGGTTATAGGTGAATCGACGGTGAATGCGTGTTTATCTGTGTGGTATCACGGCATTTCACTCGTCTGTGAATGTGAGCTTCACATACACCACAAATTTAGTATTGTGTGATTATTATTGTGCATGTTATTGCCTGTCCCATTGAAAGTGCCTTTGTGTTTATTGCTTATCATCATTACCGAGTATCCGGTTGGAACTCTTTGCATACCGGCAGTTAGGTTTGCCGTTGTTAGTGATTGGCTGTCAAACTGTGTTAAGTTAGGTGTTTCTCCACGAGTGGTTACGATCGATTAGCCAGACGTCAAGAGTCTCGCTAATGCAACCATAGCTTTGCTGACGCCTATCTATAGTAAATCAAGCACCCTGTGTATTAGTGGTTAAGTTAGTAAATAAACTACTGTTAAGTTTATGCAGTGTTTCCGTTGACACCACTTCTGAATACTGCCAATATTACCCCAGCCTTCAGCTCTAAGTGTCTTCAACACCGAGTTGCCTATGTTCACTAAACTATAAATGTGATGAGGACGCTAGGAGTCCCTTAAGTGTTACATCATGAGGAGATTCCAACGACCAACGTGGAGCAGGACCAGGTGAGGCTAGTCTGAGAAGAGACCCACAAGGACTCTAACCCGACCTCGCTCCCAGGCCCTGTACGGTTGCTCTCGTATTTTCTATTCTGCTAATTGCGACAGTTTCGTGAAGCGTCCTGCCCCACATGTACATTGGCGACGTACGCATTGCAGTCGTGACAGCAAAAAGAAAGACCCCCGCACATTTCAATGGTTTCTGATTGCATTGATAAATTGAATTTTCACAGATTTTGATTTAATTTTTCATTTTGGTTTAATTATTTTTGTGTGAATTGCATTGGAATTGAGCTGTGTTGTTTACCATACCATTCATTTCATGGAGTATAGTTTATTTTTATATTTTTTTAATTTTTTAATATCATTTTTAACTGTTTTCTTTTATTTCAGTGATGGGAAACATCAGATTACTTGATGTTCCAAATTTTCTGATTGGAACATTAGATCATTTGGGAGTGCATCGGAAGAGGGAGTGGGGAATGACGAGGGACGGAAGTAAGAGATGGAGGGGAGGATGAGGGGAGAAGGGAGGGGGTAATTGTGGGGAAGGACGTGGGGGACGGGGGAGTTCGGGATGGTGGGGTAATGGGATGGGGGGAAAGGAGAATGGTGGGGAGGGAAAAAGGGACAGGGGAGTGGGGCTTGGTGGGAAGGAAGAGAGGATGGTGGAGTGGGGAATGATTGTGGAGGACGAGCAACGGTGGAGTGGGGGAATGGTTGGGAGGCCAAGGAGACGGTTGAGTGGGAAATGGTGGGGAGGACTGGGGGACAGGGAAGGTTTGCTGTGGCTCAGCAAAGAACATGCGTTGCTGAGCCACAGCAACAGCAACGCGTGGCCGGGTATGCTATATACTATAATATATATATTATATATATATATATATAATATATTGTGACGGTAATCGAGTTGGAAATGGTGGTCGGCAGTCTTCCAACTAGCAGTTGTCATTGCTGGGCCACATATAATATAAAAAAAAAAGAAAAGGAAAAAAAAGAGAAAAAAAAAAAGAATGACTGCGTGATTTGGTAATCTGTGGTAAGGTTGTAAAGACGAAAAGCAATAATAAAAAATATGGATTTTAATAACAATAAGAAAACACAAATTGAAATAAATGCAAAAACTTAGCTTACTGGCAAAAACAATAAACAATATAAACATTGAAAATAGATTACGTTAATGGGGAGGAGAATTGACATACAACAGTAAGTAAAATATGAATGCTGGAATATATGCACTAACTATGAACCTCTATTTGACCACACAGAGTGAGTCACCTAGGAGTTCACAGTTTGCGAGCACACAATATTCTGGCTGGCAGAAACGTAAGGGACTCCAACAATAACTGGTGAGGTCTTGTGATTGGCGGGGAGCCGGAGTGGAGTGTTGGTTGGCGGCCAATGAGGAAGCTGGATGGTCGCAGTCGCTAGTTAGGGCGTTGCATGGTTCGGCGCGTCGACCAGGTGTAGCAGTGGGGGGGAAGGAGGGAGTTGCTGGTACGTGTGGCGAGCTTAAAATACGTTTAGCCACTACAAAAACGTATCTGTATG
>WNGS01034170.1:20839-32079 GCA_020271785.1 Procambarus virginalis | reverse complement strand
AAAAGCTGTGTTTTTCGTGTATTTTTCATGTGAGGGAAATCTTCGAAACCTCTCTACCGATTGCTTTGAAATTTGACACAACATTGCATTCGAATAGGCGAGTGTTTTATATACCTACTGTATACATGGCACACTGTGTTAGGAAAAACATGTTTTTTTGAAAAACCGCGCCATCTGTAGGACGTAAGAGCAACACAATTTGTAATCTCCGAAGTTCTTCACCGATTGCTTTGAAATTTGACACAACGTTCCATCGAATACATTCGTGTTATATACATACTTTTTAGATATCACACCTGAGACAGGTGAAAACATGCGTGTTGTGAAAAACAGCGCCATCTGTTGCACGTACGAGCTGTATACGATATACAAATTATGTTACGATTCCATTTCAATGATCTCGATTGCATTGATAAATTTAATTTTCATAGATTTTGATTTATTTTCATTTTGATTTAATTTTTTGTGTGACGTTGCATTGGAATTGAGCTGTGTTGTATACCATACCATTTATTTTGTGGGTATAGCTTATTTGTTTCATTTTTCTTTGTACTTCATTTTGTTTTTTTATCTTTTTTTTTATTTTTCAGTGCAATTGGTGGTGATTTGAGCTGTGTTGATTGATCTGTATTTGAATTGAAATATTTCGTTAGTGTTTTGGTTTTTGTTTGAAAACAAGAAAATGGACAACACGTTTTTTCACAGCTGCAAATGTCTAGCAAACAGCCATCTTGAGATGATTGATTGATTTGATTTCGGGGCTTTAGTGTCCCCGCGGCCCGGTCCTCGACCAGGCCTCCACCACCAGGAAGCAGCCCGTGACAGCTGACTAACACCCAGGTACCTATTTTACTGCTAGGTAACAGGGGCACAGGGTGAAAGAAACTCTGCCCATTGTTTCTCGCCGGCGCCTGGGATCGAACCCAGCACCACAGGATCACAAGTCCAGTGTGCTGTCCGCTCGGCCGACCGGCCATGAGTCCACCGGCTACAACGTTAACTACTTTCTTCACATTATGTCAAAACGACGCGTTTGTTAAAACACTGCTGTATTCGGAAGTGCCTACGTATTTCACATAGAATACGAGTAGAAAATCATTTGAACGACGCAAACGAGGAGAGCGAGTTGACGGTCAACCTGGCATATTCAAATAAACTACGATAGGCAGACTGCACACGGTGCATCCCAGTCAAGATGAATGCTTCTTTCTTCGCATGCTGTTGGTAAATGTGCCCGTTCCAACGTCTATCCAGCCATTAAGATTTGTCAACGGCATAACTTATGCCGATTAGACAAAGCTAGATTAGACACGTTTGACTAATTTTAGGCATCCAAAAGAATAAGTTAGGAGTTGTTGTCATTATGATATTTTTTCTTGACTCAGTTATATGAGAGAAATACCCCTGATAAGAAATTTTATGAAATCTGAAGGTTGAAAGGAATTGTGTTGTTGGTGTTAGAGGATGTTACAAACCCAATTCCATCGTCGGAGCACGGAGCAGCGACGTCAGTGCTATCTGTGAGTCCGCTCCCGAGACCCCCCCCCCCACAACATGAACGACGCCATCTAGTGGTGACAGGATAATACCAGCAAGAGGCGCTAGATTTCTGTCCTAGCCTGCTTGAGAAGTAGATGGTGCTGACCTCTAGTGAGGTGGTGCTTAGAAAATCAGCACCATCTATTGAAGGAGGAGTTGTATGCCTATGTCAGAGTACGTAAGTGTTGTTTCCCAGTGTCCCAGTGTTCTGATGACGTGTCTGTATCCACAGAGTCGACGTAGGGCTGCTGTGGTACGAGGACAGACAGTATACCCAGGGCAGGCAATGTCTCTATTCCATTGTGCTTTACGGAAGCAGTGAGCCACCGCTGGAGATGAACTGTGAAGTGTTCTACTGTATGCCTGTGAAGTGGCAGTGACGAAATTCGACGTACCCGGGACTGGCTAACGGAAGAGACGACTGACAGTTAAGGTGCTACTGAGGAGTGTAACCAGCGAGTTGCAAGAAGCTCCTGTCAGGAGTTTGCTACCCTTGTATTTGTACGTGAAGAGGCCCAGCAGCGCCAGGCTGATGTTCTCTGCCAGCACCTGGCTGGAGAGTGATTGTGGGCGTGCACGAAGAGCACCTAGTGAGACTGTGTTTTGGCTAGCCTGTGGTTAGGGTAGACTCGTTGGTGTTTCCCAGTACTGGTTGAGGACGGTTCTGTGTGTTGAGGAAACACGATAGCTGAAAAGACTGCATCGATTGAGCATCGAGGAGCGCTTAGTGTCCAATGAGAGAGAGACACTTGTGTACATATTAAGCGTAGTAATACTTCCTTTAGGATTATATATGAGGTGACGGGAAAGTGATTATATGTGAATACATTGATAATTGATGATGTGGCGTATTCAATGCACCTCCCCCATAGTGTTTTACCTGCATTACCGAGCTCACTCCTTGAAAGCCACTACTAGCTTGGGGCCAGATACCAGAACTTTAGTTCCACCAGCAAAGAACCCAGTTGCGACCCATTGTGGCCGTAACAGAGGAATAGTCGATACTTTTCCCAATATTCCTCTAAACTGAAGATATTATAAATTCTCCCCTTTACCACCTATTCCATAGACATTGATGAGCATGCCCACAACTTTTTCACTTTGACTTTAATTATTCCTCTGAAGAATTTCTCATCATGGGTAGAATTTTTCCTGATAATTTTGGTTGTTTTGGATGAAGATACCATGACTATTGTCTTTTAGAACAATATGATTAACATCCATATCAAATGCCTTAAATATGTGTGGTGAAAATAAAAAATGCTTCTTCCCTTCTAGTAATTGATATGGTGAAATCTTCATATCATCCCATTCTATTACATTATTTGGAATTTTATATATGAGTTTGATAAATGATGGGATCAATTGGGGTAGTGAATGACCAAAAATGGAATGTCAGCATAGATGTTATACAAGTTTCCAAGGATGGAATTCTTCCATTTACTTTTACTGTATTAATTCTAAATACTAATGAACAAGCTACACTCACTAATTGACTAAATTTTACTTGGTCAATTGGAAAATAAGATCCGTGTAAGTACCAAATTAAAATATATTGTAAATGAGGTAAAATAACCTTACGAGGTTGTTGTTTGCGTTATGGATATTATTAATTATTCTGTTTCATAATCAATATTAAAAATTTTATCAGAATAACATACGCTATAGTGTTTTTCTTATTATATATAAATTAGTAGATGAATTTAAAAGTCTATTGGTATAAACATAAATAGACATTTTTCAATACAGTCATCGCAAAAGTGATGTGATTCGATTGACTCATCTACAAGTCTCCTAATGTTGGAATTTGCAGGAGGTGTAGTGGATTATTTGACTGATGACATTTGTAGCAGCTTGCTACATTCTTAGTTCTTTCTAGTTGACGCCATTTTTCTACACTTTGATATATAGATAGTTGGATGGATCGTGTTTAGAAAGAAAAATGTCAGAGTAGCTAACAGATGGCATGCAATGTAGGCCGTGATGTGGTGGAGGCATCACATCCATACACAGTTTCAGATCTAATCCAACACAAAATAAATTAGAAAAGGTTCAGAGGGATGCCACCAGTCTAGTCCCCGAGCTGAGTGTATGACCTATGAGGAGAAGTTATGAGTTGTTGTCATTATTATATTTTTTCTGGTCTCAGTTGTAACAGAGAAATACCCCAAATACAAAATTTCATGAAATCTCAGATTTAAAAGGAATCCTGCTGTTGGTCAATGTTTGGTGAATCTTTGAAAAACTTTGAGTGTAGAAAGAAAAGTGTCAGAGTACCAAACAGACGGAATGCATTAGGCAGTGATGACGTGGAGGCAAACTCCATAAGCAGCTTTAAATGTAGATATGATAGAGTCCAATGGGCTCAGGAATCTGTACACCAGTTCATTGATAGTTAAGAGGAGGGGGGCCTATGAGCCTAAGCTCAGTCCCTTCCCCAAGCAACTAGATGAGTGTATACACCCATACACATATTGGATTAAAAAAAATTCAACCAGTATATATGAAACTATATTCTCTATTTGTTTTCTTTTTTTTAGTAAATAATAAATAACAGTAATATTATTTATTTACGTACTAAAAAAAAGAAATAATAAGAGTTAGTTTTATATATACTGTATACAGTCAACCAGACCACAGAGCTAGATTAGACACGTGTGAACAATTTTAGGCATCCTAGGGAATCATATTATATAATAAACCCCTTAAAAATTCTTAAAAAATTTATGATGACAAAAAAATCCGCTGCGTTATGGCAAAATTACATAGAACGAGAACTTCAAGAAATTTTTCTAATTTATGAGCTGCTGGCATTATTATATTTTTCTTGATTCCGTTCTAAGAGATAAATACATTAGAAAAGAGATTTCATAAATCTGAGGGCTGAAGGGGGATCGTGCTCTTTGTCAATGTTTGGTGAATATTTGGAAAACTTGAGTGTAGAAAGAAAAGTGTCAAATCAGCAACTTCTAAATTAATATTCTCTAGGATGCCTTAAATTGTCCACACGTGTCTAATCAAACAAACAGCCTGGTTGACTGTATTACAGTATATATAAAACTAAATTCTTTCTTTTTTATATAAAATAATATTATATACTTACTAAACAAAAGGAAATATTGAGTATAGTTTCATATATAATGATTTATTTTTTATTATCCATTGTGTGTGTATGTACTCCCCTAGTTGTGCTTGCGGGGTTGAGCTCTGGCTCTTTGTTCCCGCCTCTCAACCATGTAGTGTGTGCACTCGCATAGTCATACTCACCTAGTTGTGCTTGGGGGGATTGAGCTTTGGCTCTTTAGTCCCACCTCTCAACTGTCAATGAACTGGTGTGCAGCTCTCCGAGTCTAATGGGCTATATCATATCTACATTTGGAACCGAGACATGATCACTTCTTTATAAAATTCTCAGAGGGATTGATACCCATCCTACTTTCTTGTTCCTTGTTGTTACAAAATTACACCAGTCTAATAAACCATTACACCTCCAAATTCAAACATCATAGCAAATCGATTGACTCTTATTTTATTGCATGAAAATCTTTATATCTTTCATCTTGACATCCATTTGTGGAAATTCAATTAAACAATTGATTCTATCATTCATGAAACTCCTGTAACAAATTCCACATAATGGAAGAGAAGGGGGATAATATGGGGATTTTACCTTATCAGTTACTTGGAAGGAAACCAAAAGATATTTTCACCGTATCGGTTATTTAAAGCGTCATGTTGTTCTGCATGGAACTACAAGACAATAGTCCTTTGGTCCAACTTCTCAAATAAACCACATGGGTCTAATTTAGATTTGTGGTTTCTATATAAAAAATACAAAAACATATATGTTCGGGAATAGAATATTCACATATTTTATACTTATTGTATTAGTTATTTTATGTCTGTTCATTACGATAACATCTATTATAAATATGTATGACAAAATACCATATATGGAATAAATCCATCTCTCGTTGTAACTACTGTGCCTTTTAACCCCTCTCTCTCTGGGGGTTCTCAACGCCGTCCTCATCACGGCCGCCCTCGCTCGATTCCTTCCCGTTCTGATAACTATCAAGCCTTGTTTGGTCCCGCTTCGTGGGCCAAATATTTTGATCTCCCTCTTGATTCTGCGCCTCCTGACGATTTCTCCCTCCATCGACATCTTGTTGATTCCGTGGATGCCTCTGTTACTTTCAACCCCACTCGTCTCGGTACATGTGTCGTTGCTGCTCCTTCTCAGGATGCTGCTTCCCGCTTGGCTGCCTTATCCTGCGTTGCCGAGACCCCTGTTCGGGTCTCAAAGAACGCTCAGTTGAATGCCAGTGTTGGCACTATTCTGCTCCCGCCCCATGTTGCATCCGGTGTTTGGAATCTGCAGGACTGCCACGATGACATTCGGCATATCCTTGATGCCCAAGGCCATTCTGTCCTCTAGGTTGACTCGTTTACTCGTCCCCCTCATGGTCGTCGCCGTCAAACCCCTTAAAGTTGTGAAGGTCACCTTTGATGGTAGGACCCTTCCATCCTCTGTCATTCTTGCTGGTGCCAGGTACTCTGACCAGGAGTATATTCCTTCTCCTCGGCTTTGTAACAAGTGCTGGAGGTTTGGGCATGGTGCCCTCCGCTGCTCTGGGACTGTCTCTCTCTGTCCTTTGTGTGGGGGTGAAGGTCACTCTAAGTCGGAGTGCACTTCTCCCCAAGCTCGCTGCCTCAACTGCGGTGAGGCCCATCCTACCTTCTCCCGTGCCTGTATCCATTACAAGCTTGAGGCAGCCGTCCTCAACTTGAAGCACCGGGAGCGTTTATCTTTTCCTGAGGCGAGGCGCCAGGTTCGCCGGCTACCGCCTTATGCTAACGTCTCTTATGCTCACGTGTTGCACTCTTCCTCTCCTCATCCTTCCCACCTTCCTCAGACTCACAACCGTTTCCGGGCCTTGGACCCTGATACGCCCACTGCCCCCTCTGTTCCTTTGAGTTCTGTCCCGAAAGGTCCCCCTCCTGGTCCTCTGTCTGGAGTTTCCCTTCTTTCTACCCGGTCTGTCGTGTCTTCTGTGTCTTCTTCGTCGTCTCCCTCCGATCCTCCTTCCTATCCTTCTCCTCCATCTATTGACTCTCCCCGCCGCCTGTCGGTGCAGGCGGATGTCCATCGCTCTCCTAACGGCCGTCGTGTGTGCTCTTGTTCAGCTTCTCCTGTTGAGACACTGGAATCCGTTGCCCGGTACGTAGTTGCTGGGACACCGGTCTCTTTAAGTCAGAAGCGTAAGCCTGGCTCCTCTCCTTCCTTCTTCCCGGCGGGTAAGAAGGCTTCGCTTTCTTCCTCGGCCCCTACTACTGGCTCTATTGCTCCTTCCCCTCCCATTTCAGTGGTTGCGCCCCCTGTTCCTGCTATGGAGGTTTCTTTGGCCCCTGCTTCCCTTTCGGTTGCTGCCCTTGCTGAGGTGCACTCCCCTCATTCTACTCCCCCTCTTCCTGCTGCTGTCCTTGACTGCTCCTCTTCGTTGTCTCCTCCTCTTCCTCCAGACCCCGCCCGCCCACCTCTGGTCCGTTCTCCCGCTTCCTTGCCTCCGTCTTTTCTCAGTTTACCCATGCCCTCTAACCCTGACTTTGCTGACCCTGATCCCGACCCTGATATTCTTTAACGTGCTATGTTGCTCTTTCGCCTTTGTTTCTTCCTTGTTCTCTGTTGTTGTCCTTTCTCTTCTCGTCGATGTCTATTCTTCAATGGAATGTTCGAGGTTATTACGCCAATTTCCTCGAACTCCAACTTCTGATTTCGCGGTTTTTGCTCCTTTGTGTCTGTCTCCAGGAGCCGATGCTTGGTGCTCGTCCTGGTCGTTTTCGTGGCTATTCCTTTCTCTCCCGCCCCCCCTAGCCGTTGCTGGGGGTCCTAATTCTTCTGCTCTCTTGATTCGCGCTGATGTTCCCTTTGTTACTTTACTTTTTCCTTCGCCTCTCCATTGTTCTGCTGCTCGTATCTTTGTATGGAAATGGTACACAGTTTGTTCCGTTTATCTCCCCCTGAGTGTCCCGCTTTCACTTCCTGATTTGAAACACCTCCTGGACTCCTTGCCGGAGCCTGTGCTCCAGCTGGGTGACTTCAATTGTCGTCATTCTCTTTGGGGTGATGTTCTGACGAATACCCGAGAACGCCTTCTTGAGCCATTTCTCCTCTCTTCTTCCCTGTCTCTTCTGAATTCTGGTGAGCCCACTCATTTGGACTCTCGGACTCGCACCCTTTCCTGTCTTGATTTTCTCTCTGCTCTTCCTCTCTTTACTTAGATTTCACGTGGCAGGTTCTTGATGACCTCCATGGCAGTGATCATTTCCCAATCCTTGTGTCCTTTTTCTCTTTTCGCCCTTCCCTCTCTTTCCCTAGGTGGCAGTTTGCTAAAGCGGACTGGAACCTATTTACCCTCAGTGCTGCTCTCTCTGACCTCTCCTTCTGCCTCATCCTCGCGCTCTCCTCCTTTTTCATGACACTGTCTTCGACGCTGCCCTCCGCCTATTCCTCGCTCTTCCTCGGGGTCCACGGAAGTGTGTTCCCTGGTGGAATGCGGACTTTTCTCGGGCTGTCCGTTGTAAGCGTGCAGCCTGGAAGAGGAACCGCCGTCGGCAGACGACCGATTCTTTTCTTTTCTTTCGGAAAGCGAGTGCGGTGGCCCGTAGGGCCATCCGTACGGCTAAACGTGAATGTTGGGCTTCTTATGTCTCCACAATTACGTCCGAAACTCCCCTGCCACAGATATGGAAGCGTATCCGCAAGCTAGCGGGTAAGTTCGTTCCCGATGTTTCCTGGTCCTTCACCTCCGTGGAACTCTTGTGGCGGATCCGTTGCAGGTCGCTACCAAACTGGGTTCCCACTTTTCTTCTGTTCTCTCTGGTCTCATCTTCCCAATCTTTCCTTCTTCGTAACCTGTCCTCGAGTCTCGTCCTTTAGTTCTGCACTCGTCTTCGACTTTCCTATAACGATCCCTTCTCTCTCCTGAACTTCGTTCATCCCTGGCCCTCTGCGGTTCTACGGCGGCGGGCTCCGATGGTATTCATTATGAGATGCTTCGCTATCTCCCTCCGTGCACGTCTCAGTATTTACTGAGTCTGTATAATCGGATCTGGGAGTCGTCGTCAGTCCCTGAGGACTGGCTCGATGCCGTTGTCCTCCCTGTTTGCAAACCAGGGTCTCTGGGAACTTCCCCTAAGGACTTTCGCCCTATTGCCCTCACAAGTTGTGTCTGCAAACTCTTTGAACGTATGGTTATCGTTCGTCTGATGTGGTTCCTGGAACACCATCACCTCCTCTCCCCTTCTCAATTTGGTTTCCGCAAGTGTCGCAGCACAACAGATGTCCTGGTGAACTTGGAGGTCTATATTCGTACTGCTTTTCTGCGAGGACCTCCGTTGTTGCCGTCCTTTTTGACCTGGAAAAGGCTTACGACACCACTTGGCGATATCATATTCTATCCCAGCTTCATTCTTTTGGCCTTCGTGGTCATCTCCCTCTCTTTCTCGCAGCTTCCTCTCTCGTCGCTCCTTTCAGGTGCGCCTTGGTCCCGCTCTCTCTGCCTCTTTTCAGTAATACGAAGTGTGCCCCAGGGTAGTGTTCTGAGCACTACTCTTTTTCTGGTTGCCCTCAATGGTCTTCTTTCCTCTCTTCCTTCAGGTGTCTTCTCCGCTCTCTATGTCGATGATCTTACCTTTGCTGTCAGGGTGATGATTCACCTCTCCTTCAGCGCCGGCTCAACTTGCGATTGATGCCGTGTCGTCTTGGGCTACCGATCATGGCTTCAAGTTCTCTACTTCTAAGACTTGTGCCATGTCTTTACTCGGAAACGGGTCGTTCTTCGTCCTCTTTGTCACTTTATGGTCATCCTCTTGAGTACAAAGATTCCGGGAAGCTTTGGGGTTATTCCTTGACACTCGTTTGTCTTGGAATCCCCATATCTCTTACCTCCGTGTTGAGTGCTCTAAGGCCCTTACCATCCTTCGAGTATTGTCCCATACTTCTTGGGGAGCGGATAGGCGCACTCCTTGCTTTGCATTCCTCTCTCGTTCTGTCTAAGCTCGATTATGGTTGCCCTGCTTACTCGTCTGCTGCTCCTTCTGCTCTTCGCCGTCTTGATGCTTTGCACCATACTGGGCTGCACCTCAGTTCTGGTACCTTTCGTTCGACTCCCGTCCTTAGCTTGTATGTTGACACTGGCTTCCTGTCTCTCCAGGATCGCCGTGATCGCTACTGTCTTCGCTATCTTGCGCGGTCCTTACAACATCCTTCCTCTCGCCTCTGTCGTGCTTTATTTTTTGCCCCTCCTGCGGTCCTGTTCCTCTTCACCACCTCCCTCTTTCTGTCCGGTTATCTCGCTTACAGGATTCTCTTTCCGTTCGTGTTTCTAATGTTTCTCTCGTGTTGTTCCTTCTTTGCCCCCGTGGAGAGTCCCCCGCCTCCCCAGTTTTGTTTGACCACGATCTCCTACAAGCTTTACCCCTCCTACGGTTCTAAAACGCCTTTTCCTTGAGCACTTTTCTTCTCACTCTCGCTCCGTTTTTGTCTTCACTGATGGGTCTAAGTCTGCGGACGGTGTTGGCTACTCTGTTGTTTTTCCTGATCGCACTTATATGTGTTGCTTACCTCCGGAGACTAGCATCTATACAGCGGAGCTTTATGCTATTCTCTATGCTCTTCGTCTCCTGCTTTCTCGTTGTCAGTCTTCCTTTGTGGTTGTTGTTGACTCTCGTAGGTCCTCATGGCTCTTGGTCCTTTAATCCGGTTCATCCAGTAGTTGTCGAGATCCAGCATTGGCTGTTTATTGTTCACAGTAAGTTTAAGTTGGTTGAGTTTTGTTGGGTCCCAGCCATATTGGCATGTCTTTAAATGAGCGTACGGATGCTGCTGCCAAGGAAGCTGTCTGCTCTTGTCCCATCTCTCGTAAACGTATTCCATATTCCGACTTTTACCCGGTTATCCATTCCTCCATCCTTACCCGTTGGCAGGCTTCTTGGTCGTCTGTTACTGGTAACAAACTCCGTACTCTTAAATGTTGTGATTCCTTGTGGCCGTCCTCCTATCACCGTAACCGGCGAAGGGAAACTGCTCTGACGAGGTTGCGTATTGGCCATACTCGCTTAACCCATGGTCACTTGATGGAGTGCCGCCCTGATCCTTATTGTCCTAATTGCATTGTCCCTCTTACGGTCATGCATGTCCTTCTTGAATGTTCTGACTTACGGGACGAGCATGTGTCTTGCTTTCCGACCGCCCCTCGCGGTCACCTGTCCCTCGATTTTGATATTAGCGCCCTCTGAATATTCCGCACATTTGATGGTACTACATAGCTTTCCCAGTTGGTGCCTTCTTTTGATAATTACTTACTTACTTTTTATTTACTAACTGATGAGGATCCCAGTACCCTGCAGAACTTTACATTTAAGCTGAGAGCCCACTAATATGGGCTTTAAGAGTAAAAAGAGAATGGAGGATCAATGATAAGCTACAACTAAACCATTGTCCGGAAGTCTAATGACATTAATCACGTGGGGTGAATTAAAAACATGTTTAGGTTTGAGCATTGTAGTTGCAATCCAACCTGGAAGGTAACCATTTCAGAAAAGGCAGAGACCGAAGTTCGAATAACCCAGTTGTATGGGTAAATCAGGGTGAAAATGAAAATGACACTATCGTGATTCTCGATATCATAACCTAAGAG
>WNGS01034170.1:0-13065 GCA_020271785.1 Procambarus virginalis | reverse complement strand
AATCGGTAGAGAGGTCGAGATCCCTCACATGAAATCCACGAGAAAACACAGCTTTTCCAAAAAAAACACGTTTTTTCCCATCACCGACGTGACATCTATATAGTATGTATATAAAAACTCGCTCGGATGCGGATGAAACGTGGTGTGAAATTTTCAAGGCAATCGGTGAAGAACTTTCGGAGGTTAGCGATTTGAACAAACGAACATTTTCCTTTTTTATTTATATAGATAGATAGCACGTGTGTTGCACTTACATGCAGTAGATGGCACTGTTTGTCAGGAAAAGCATAGTTTTGCCAGTCACAGGTGTGGCATCTACATTTATACTTACGAAATGAACAGTATGGTAAACAACACAGCTCAGTTCCAACACAATGTCACACAAATAGTTCGATAAAAAATAATAAATCGAAATCTATGAAAAAATAAAATATCAATGCAATCAGAAACATTGAAATGAAATTCGTGACACATTTAGTATAGCGGTGAATGTTGCTATTATGTGCAACAGATGGCGCTGTTTTTCAAAAACGCATATTTTTACCTGTCACAAAGGTGGCATCGATATAGTAGGTATATAAAAAGATGTGCCTATTCGAATGCAGTGTTGTCTCAAAATTTCAAAGCAATTGATGAAGAACTTATGGATATTTCAGCATGTGAACTTCCTTCTTTGCGAGACATTCGCAAAAGAAGGAAGGTTTGGCCTGTTGTTTATGCCCTTTAGGACGCCAATATTGCGCAGGCCCCTTAGTTTTGCCGCCAAAACTGTATGACGTCAGTGGCACCAGATTGGTCACTGACGGTGACGTGGCACAGGGGCAAATGAAAACGGCCCCTGGCAACAATGACTTCACGAGAGCAGGGTGGTCCAGAGATCGCGCCTCTACGGCGCTACCAGTCTCACACGGCACGTCAGGGAGGTTGGACGTGTGACCGTGGATCCTGTCAGTGTGACAGTTTACCCAAGCTCCGGTGGATGTAAGTGTCTCCTGTAGTCTGCAGGTCTTCCTTCATTCATGTGTTGGACTAGAAAAAGGAATTGACGGAATATTGAGCAACAAGTGTTCCCAGGACAGGTGCGTTGCAAAAAGTGGTCTGTGCAGTGACGTATGTGGCAGTTCTCCCAGTTAGGAGACGGCGTAGTGGCTGGGCCATTCCACCGTGAGGGAACCAGTTTGACCGATACGTCAACTAGGTTGGATGTGTGAACAATGGTCCTGTCAGTTTGACAGTAATACCTGTCTAACCCAGCACGTCAGGGAGGTCTGAGGTGCGAAAGTTGGTCTTGTCAGTTTGACATTAATATCACGCTTGCCGTGGCGTTTACGCGTCACCCGAAGTCTGCAAGTATCCTGTGTAGTCTTCCTTCGTTCATGTGTTGAGCCAGAGAGGGAATCGACAGAATATGGAGCAACAAGTGCTCCTGGGGACAGGTACTGTGCAAGAGGAAGCGATGTCTGTGCAGTGACGTATGTGACGTCTGAGACAGATCACACGTTTTTGTGATGACGTATTGGCTGGACCGATTCACCGGGAACCAGTGGGAAGAAGAAAACTAATTTGGAATCAGGACGACTGCAGCCGAGAAGTAGGTTGGCAGCCGTAGTTGAGAGGAGAAGTCGACGGCCAGGAGACCGACTCCAACCATCCCAGAAGTCGTGGAGGAGCACGGACCTGCAGTGGAAAGGCACGGAGACGACGAGTTTACGTTGGGATGTTGGTTGAGTTCCTGGAGTACGCATCAGTGTGTGTGTGGGGGCGTTCCCTACAACTAGGCGAGAGCCGGGACCAGGAGCTACGATTCATCTCTCACCGGAGGGCTAGTCCACACAGTGAGGTGGAAGTAGGTGATTCAGTTTCCCTCCCAATTTCCCTTTAGTCAGCTATATTACTTAGCCAGCGTATTTTATATGTAGTGAGCAAGGCTCACCAATGTCACGGTAGGACACAGTTGTGAGAAGTGAGGCTGTAGAAAGCTCTCACAGGATATATTTGCGATGTGTGGATGCACCTGTATTATTATTGAAGAGTTTGCTGTGTCGGTTGATGAATTCTTTCATGTGACATTAATATTATAACTTATGCCAGAGAATATATATATATATATATATATATATATATATATATATATATATATATATATATATATATATATATATATATATATATTATATATATATATATGTATATATATATATATATATAACTGAAAACTCACACCCCAGAAGTGACTCGAACCCATACTGCCAGGAGCAACGCAACTGGTATGTACAGGGACGCCTGTGTAATCTTGCTATGCCCAAGATTACCATCCGAGTGCCGGCGGGGAAGTGGTTCATATAGCTCCGGCTATCACTTCCTTATGTCGGTCGTGATGGTCAAGCGGATTAGGCGTCCCTGTACATACCAGTTGCGTTGCTCCTGGCAGTATGGGTTCGAGTCACTTCTGGGGTGTGAGTTTTCAGTTGTATCTAGTCCTGGGGACCATTCAGGCTTGTTTGCATATATATATATATATATATATATATATATATATATATATATATATATATATATATATATAAAGTGTACCAGTTATTGGTGTTAGGCTGTGTGCCCAGAATTTATCATTCTATTATTGATTTGATTAATTGATCCATATATATGCTTGTGTGTTGAATAACATTTCCATGTGTGTAGTGATCAATTGAGTATTCACCTTCGAAAGGAATTACTGAGAAGTCCAGTATTGTATCTTGTTGCATTCATTATCATTATATGAAGTACAGTGTGTTACGCCATGATAATGAATTATTGTGTTTATTGGTATAGAAATTTTTGATTGAGCTCAAGATCAGTGCAGTGATTTATTTTTCATTCTATTGCTATTACAGCGAATATTGTGTTGTGTGCATATATAGTGCTTCTTGAGAATTTAAAGAAACAGGCACCTCACGCCAGACAAACAAGTAAACGAACATTCGCTCAGTGAGAGTGTCCCCTGGCTGATTATGACATTGACGTGAGGGGGGAGAGTGTTGCCCATTTGGTGTGTCCTGAATTTTAGGAAGCAAGAGCGACTTCTGCATTGTACTTACTTGCCTGTCTATATATGAATATGATATCTTGAGTTTTAAGTAAAATACAAAATTCCTTCTCGTTTGTATTCCCCTCCATAATTCTTGCTGCTATTTAACCACTGAAAAGGTGAGAGTGATAGAGATACAGCCCTGCCTGATATTCAGATTTATTTAGTGTGCTCTTACCACTGTTACCACAATTCCACAATACCACTGACGTGTTACTGGGCACGGGAAACACCAGTTGGCGACCTTGCAATTAGTAGTCGAGCCCTTGTCGGGGCGGGCACACAGTTGGGAAAGAGCAAGCTGTGTTCTCACTCATCTCTAGCTACTAAGGCCGGTTGGAGATCGACTGGGATACTCTCCTGGCGTACAGTGGCGCCACGAGGATAGAGTGAAGACCTGCAGGGCTACGGTGAGTAATGGTTATCGCTAATATTCACAGAGGCACAGCTGCGCAAGGAAGAGCGTGAGCAAGAAGCACAGCTAAAAAGGGAAGAACGAGAAGCTCAGCTGAAGCGTGAAGACCGAGAAGCACAGCTGCGATGGGAAGAGCGTGAGCACGAGGCACAGCTGAGAAGAGAGGAGCGCGAGCTGGAAGCTAGGATGAAGCAGCAAGAGGTTGAGGCTAACAAGGAGGTTGAGTTGAAGTGAGCTGAACAAGGGCTAGTCCCACCTGCCCCTCCCCAGCAGGAAGACCGCCGAGTGCGTGAACGAGATTTGCCAGTCTTCGTGCCTAATGAGGCTGAGGGCTTCTTCGACCACTTTGAGAGGGTCGCTACCTTGAAGAAGTGACCGAGAGCAGAGTGGGCGGAGCTGGTTCAGGGTAGGCTCACCGATGAGGCTCGCGAAGCCTACAACATGCTCGACCTCAAAGAGTGTACCAACTACGATGCTGTGAAGAGAGCCGTGCTCCACTCTTTCAAGTTAACACCGGAATGCTATAGGAAGAGATACAGGGAATGTACCCGTTCGCCAGGAAAGTCGTATGCAAAGACGGCGAGGGACATGGAGAGGAAATTCCTGAAGTGGCTGGAGTCTGAAGGAGGAAAGTCAGCTGAAGATGTCAAGAGGCTAATGGTCAAGGAGAAGTTTATGTTCGTACTCTCTCCTGAGATCAGAGTGAGAGTGAAGGACGCGGACATAAAGTACCTGAGGGCCGTGGCCGACAGAGCTGACATGCTAGAGGAAGCCTTGCGACCACGCCGAGAGGGACAGCACTGACCACCAGTATACTCCGCATATGGGAGAAGCTATAGAAGGACGGACGGATGGAGGACAGGAGTGAGTTCTCCCAAGTCCTACCTCTCGAAAGGAGACAGTAGAGGATCAAAGAGCGCTGTCGAAGCGTAAAAGAAGTCCCCAGCTGAGAGCTCAGGAGCTGTTGCTACGACGAGAGATGCTGCGAAGGAGACGGCAGATGGCTCGAGGAAGACCCACGGAGCAACGACCTCAGGAGGCGTTGCCAGGGCGAGCGGCGGTGGAAGGTCACCACCAGGGAATTTCCGCTGCTACAATTGTGGGAGTTTCGGTCACTTCTCGCGGGAATGCAGACGCCATAAGCAGCGGGGGAACGTTGCTTTCGTGAGGGTAGAGGACCAGATAGCCGAGAGGGTGCGGGATGAACCAGTACCGAGTGGGGAGAAAGGAGTTCACCCATTCGTGTGTGAGGGGACTGTAAGGATGGGGGACGCAGACTCCATTCCTGTGAAGATATTGAGAGACACCGGGGCCGATTTCACCCTGGTGAGTAAGACCCTGTTCTCCGAGGGTTACGAGAGTACCAGTGTGGGGGTGGCAGTTGTGACCACTGTGGGAGGCCCAGTGAGGATGCCCCTACACCAGGTGACTCTAGATTCTGATTATGGCTGCCAGACCCTAGTGGTAGGGGTCTGCGCATTGATGCCCAAGATGGAGGCACAAGTCATCCTTGGAAATGACGCATGTGGAGGATGTGTTCTCCCTAACCTCGTGAAGGGCGAAGAGTGCATGGAGCACTACAAGGAGAAAGGCGGAGTGTTAGACGCCTGTGGGGACGAGAACGGAGTTACCGCAGTGGCGTTCCCTGTGTGCGCTGTGGTCCCAAGGCGATGCAACGGACACGGAGGGAGTGAACCTGATGGGGCTGAGGAGACGTCAGACAACCTTAGAATCGATCACCTCTTCGTTGGACCCGGAGAACGAGTGGAGGGCGAAGGCAGCCCGGATGGCGAGTTACAGGTGACCCTCGCCAGTTTTCTTGGAATGGACTGCACTCGTCTTGGAGAGTTGCAGCAGATAGAGTTCCCCGAATTGATTCATGAGGCCAAAAGAGGACGTGTTGGTCCTGAGAGGGCCACTCATTTTTATATACGGGACGGAATGCTGATGAGACAGTGGAGACCTGTAAGGATGGAGGCCGGAGAAGAATCTCTAGGTACGAGGCACCAGGTAGTGTTGCCAGCCCAGTGCAGAGCGGCAGTGTTGGATCTGTCGCACTCTGTGGACTCTGCGGGTCACCTGGGGGTGACCAAGACGTTGCGTAAGATCAGGGACCATTTCTACTGGCCAGGTATGGACGCCGATGTGAGGCGTTACTGCAAGATTTGCTTGCCTTGCCAGAGGGCAGGGAAGAGTCAACCTGCGATACCAAAGGCCCTGTTAGTCCCTGTTCCCGCTTTTGGGCCTGCATTCGAGCGTCTGTTGGTCGACGATGTGGGACCGTTGCCACGGACGAAACGAGGGAATACCTACCTGATGACAATCATGTGTGCATCTACAAGATTTCCGGAAGCTGTCCCGATGCGGCGTTTGACGTCGAGAGGAGTAGTCGGGCAGCTACAACGATTTTTCTCTTGGGTGGGAATGCCCAGAGAAATTCAGACGGACTGTGGAAGTATCTTCCAGTCTAAGTGGTTCAGACAGACAGTGACAAGTTGGGGAGTGATACAGATTCGGTCATCGCCCTACTGACCGCAGTCGCAAGGGGCGATCGAAAGATTCCACTCCACCTTGAAGACAATTCTGAGAGTGTTCTGCACAGAGCAGGGAGCTGAGTGGGATGAGGCAGTGTACCCTCCGTTGTTTGCCATACATAACGCAGTGGTAGAATCGTTAGGTTTCTCACTGTTCCAACTGGTGAATGGACATGAGGTATGGAGACCTCGGTCCATGCTAGGAAAGCAATGGGAGCCAGGAGTGACCGTGGGAACTGTCAACAAATTCATGAGGAGTGTCTCGCATTGGCAGCTGGAATACTGGTTGGAAATTTAACTCATCAGAGGGAAGGACGTCGTGGTTGCAGATGCCTTGTCCCGCGTACACTCACCCGATATGAGTCTTAATTTAAAGGGAGGGGTATGTGACGGTGTTCCCCCCCTTATATTTCTCCCACGCCAGCTGTAAGAGTCATATCCACTTTACCCGAGCGTTCTCTACGTTATGGGCTACAATTTGATACGTGGGGCAGCATGGAGTGTGCACGCGTTTGCGAGAAATTCGAAAAAAAAGGAAGTTTTGGCCTGTTTTTTAGGCCCTTTAGGACGCCAATATGGCGCCGGCCCCTCCGTTTTGCCGCCAAAACTGTATGACGTCAGTGGCACCACATTGGTCACTGACGGTGATGTGGCACAGGGAGCCAATGAAAACCGCCCCTGGCAACAATGACGTTACGAGAGCAGGGGGGTCCAGAGATCGCGCCTCTACGGTGCTACCAATCTCACACGGCACGTCAGTGAGGTTGGACGTGCGACCGGGGACCCTGTCAGTGTGACAGTTTACCCAAGCTCCGGTGGATGTACGCGTCTCCTGTAGTCTGCACGCAATCTGTGAGGTCTTCCTTCGTTCATGTGTTGGACCAGAAAATGGAATTGACGGAATATTGGGTAACAAGTGCTCCCGGGACAGATGCCTTGCAAGAAGTGGTCTGTGCAGTGACGTATGTGACGGCTGTGGTAGTTCACCCGGTTAGGAGACGGCGTTGTGGCTGGGCAAGTCCACCGTGAGGGAACCAGTTTGACCGATACGTCAACTAGGTTGGATGTGTGAACGATGGTTCTGTCAGTTTGACAGTAATACCAGTCTAACCCGGCACGTCAAAGAGGTCGGAGGTGCGAAAGTTGGTCCTGTCAGTTTGACAGTAATATCACGCTTCCCGTGGAGTTTACGCATCACCCGAAGTCTGCAAGTTCCCTGTGAAGTCTTCCTTAGTTCATTTGTTGAGCCAGAGAGGGAATCGATGGAATATTGAGCAACAAGTGCTCACGGGGACAGGTACTGTGCAAGAAGAAGCGATGTCTGTGCAGTGACGTATGTGACGTCTGAGACAGATCACCCGTTTTTGTGACGACGTATTGGCTGGACCGATTCACCGGGAACCAGTGGGAAGAAGAAAACTAATTGGGAATCATGATGACTGCAGCCGAGAAGTAGGTTGGCAGCCGTAGTTGAGAGGAGAAGTCGACGGCCAGGAGACCGACTCCAACCATCCCAGAAGTCGTGGAGGAGCACGGACCTACAGTGGAAAGGCACGGAGACAACGCGTTTACGTTGGGACGTTGGTTGAGTTCCTGGAGTACGCATCAGTGTGTGTGTGGGGGCGTTCCCTACGACGAGGCGAGAGCTGGGAACAGGAGCTATGATTCAACTCTCACCGGAGGGCTACTTCGCTCAGTGAGGTGGAAGTAAGTGATTCAGTTTCCCTCCCAATTCCCCTTTAGTCAGCTATATTACTTAGCCAGTGTATTTTATATGTCGTGAGCAAGGCTCACCAATGTCACTGTAGGACACAGTTGTGAGAAGTGAGGCTGTAGAAAGCTCTCACAGGATATATTTGAGATGTATGGATGCACCTGTATTATTATTGAAGAGTTTGCTGTGTCGGTTGACGAATTCTTTCATGTGACATTAATAGTATAACTTAGGCCAGAGAATATATATATATAAAGTGTACCAGTTATTGGTGTTAGGCTGTGTGCCCAGTATTTATCATTTTATTATTGATTTGATTAATTGATCTATATATATGCTTGTGTGTTGAATAACATTTCCATGTGTGCAGTGATCAAATGAGTATTCGCCTTCGAAAAGAATTACAGAGAAGTCCAGTATTGTATCTTGTTGCATTCATTATCATTATATGAAGTACAGTTTGTTACGCCATGATAGTAAATTATTGTGTTTATTGATAAAGAAATATTCGATTGAGCTCAAGATCAGTGCAGTGACTCATTTTGGGTTCTATTGCCATTACAGCAAATATTGTGTTGTGTGCAAATATAGTGCTTCTTGAGAATTTAAAGAAACACGCGCCTCATGCCAGACAAACAAGTAAACGAACATTCGCTCAGTGAGACAGTCGCCCGGCTGATTATGACATTGACATGAGGGGGAGAATGTTGCCCATTCGGTGTGTCCCGGATTTTAGAAAGAGAGAGCGACTTCTGCATTGTACTTGCTTACCTCTCAATATATGAATATGATATCTTGAGTTTTAAGTAAAAAACAAAATATCTTCTCGTTTATATTCCCTTCCATAAGTCTTGCTGCTATTTAACCACTGAAAAGGTGAGAGTGATAGAGATACAGACCTGCCTGATTTTCAGATTTATTTAGTGTGCTCTTACCACTGTTACCACAATTCCACAATACCACTGACGTGTTACTGGACACGGGAAACACCAGTTGGCGACCTTGCAATTAGTAGTTGAGCCCTTGTCGGGGCGGGCACACAGTTGGGAAAGAGCAGGCTGTGTTCTCACTCATCTCTAGCTACTAAGGCCGGTTGATGATCGACTGGGATACTCTCCTGGCGTACAGTGGCGCTGCGAGGATAGAGTGAAGACCCGCAGGGCTACGGTGAGCAAAGGTTATCGCTAATATTGCAGCCGTTGAAAGGATATCTTGTATACTGTTACTCACCCTCTTGGTGAACCCCGACAATATATATATATATATATATATATATATATATATATATATATATGTCGTACTAGTAGCCAGAACGTTGTACTCGGCCTACTATGCAAGGCCCGATTTGCCTAATATGCCAAGTTTTCATGAATTAATATATTTTCTCTAATTTTTTTCTTATGAAATGATAAAGCTATCCATTTCATTATGTATGAAGTCAATTTTTTTTATTGCAGTTAAAATTAACGTAGTTATATGACCGAACCTAACCAACCCTACCTAACCTAACCTAACCTATCTTTATAGGTTAGGTTACGTTAGGTAGCCGATAAAGTTGGTTAGGTGGGTTAGGTAGGTTAGGTAGTCGAGAAACAATTAATTCATGAAAACTTGGCTTATTAGGCAAATCGGGCCTCAAGTTAGTCCATTGAAATATATTGTTTATCACGACTGCCTAACCTATTAATCCTACCTACCTCCTAAACTTTCTTTGGCTAACAACCTTACCCTAACCCTATAAATTATTGTTGCAGGTTTAGAGCTCTAGAGTAGGGTTGGGTTAGTTTCGGGTCAATGCACTAACACATCACTTCCGTAAAGTTGGTCAAGAGTAGCTATAGACCTCCAATAGAAAACAATATTTGTGTAACAGAAGCTCACACAACATAAGTTAAATGGGGTAGTGTGTATGGCAGTTAAAAAGAAAAAAAAGTTATAAAAAAATAATTGTAATTCATCAGAACAACTTGGCTTAGTACGGCAAAAATCGTGGCCTTGCATAGTAGGGCGGAGTAACGCACATACTCCTGGCTACTAGGTACAACATATATATATATAATATACGTTATACTTAAGTAGTAAAATATATATATATTATATATATTAGATTATCCCATATGATAAATAAATATAATCTAAGTTAAAAAAAATAGTGATCGGTGGTTCATAGTAGCCAGAACGCACTTTATCTCAGCCTACCTTATGAAAAGGCCCGATTTGCAATGGATAAATATAATGTCCAAGTTTTTTTCTATATGAATTGAATTGTTTTGTTCCCGACTACTAGTCATCCTAGGCGCCAAGCAAATACCTTAAGCGCTGGTTAGAGCACCCTAACTTTTTTGTCTACCTAACGTAAAGGCCAACTAACCGAAAAGATATAGGTTAGGGTTAGGGTTGACTGGTAGGGTTATCTGCGTAATAATGATCTTACAGTCATATATCTACCGTTAATTTTAACTCCAAAAAAAAATATAGACCACCATACTTAATGAAAGCGGGTAGCCTTGTGGTTAAATCATTTCAGGGGATAGAACAGAACATTTAGGTGTGAAAATAATATGTAATTTCATGTGAGAAAAGCGTTCTAGGCCTTATGGGTAGGCAACACAGGAGACGCCTTACAGATGCATATCATAGGGTCATGTGAAGTGTGTGTTCGTTAGTACTGGCTACTAGGTACGTACACTGAATGATAGTAATTAACAAGTATACTAGTATAATTTTAAATATATAATCCTCCGATATCAGTATACATCATTATAGTATTAGATCTAATATAACTATATAAGATATATATATAGAGGCTTACAATAGCCAACGCCAATTCTCAGGCACTATGCAAGGCCCGCCAGATTGGCTCCATTAAAGATAAGCACAAGATTTTCAGAATATATTTATATTTGTCTCTAAATTTTTCTTCCTACTATTACTGATTAACGCTCACCATTTCATCCAGGTCTTCTGCCAAACATCACATACTAACCTAAAACTGAAGAAAGAAAGCAAGCACTCCTAGGGAATCTCTCACCTGGGGTTTGAAGCCATCGATGAGGTCCTTGATAAGAAAATTCGCCGACTCTCTAAAGAGGTATATGGATGGTGGATTGAGATATTGGTGCTCCATGAGTGCACCTCTACTCTCATCAACAGACTGTCTGTTCTTCACCCAGGTTAACCTACTTTCTGAGGTGTTCACCATCTACAAGTAGCCAAAAACTAAGTGAGTTTGACCGGTTACTGAAAATCAATGTTAGAAAAAGCCCTTAACCATTAACTCTCTGATTACCTACAGTGGAAACAAAAGCCTACTCTTTCCGTAAAAACACTTGGGGGCCCCTGGAGAGTTCGAAAGCCAGAACGTCCATAAATCGCCCACTGTCCAACACTTTCCTGTTCTCTCCTTTAATCAGCATCCGACTCGACCTTGTGAAGGAAATCTACCGCCTACTTACATCAGCTGGCACGGCGTACATGATCTCCAACTTTCTACACTGTGCCACAGAGTGGGCCTCTCGTGCAGGGCTCCACATCCCCCAACCACCATCCCACAAAAGCACCCAAGCAATCCCAGCTGGATGGGACCATTGTAGACCATAGTTGCATATCAGAGTGCCTGGGATGCGTGCTAACACAACAAACACGACATTGCCTCGCCCCACTAGCAGTAGCAGCTCCACATGCAGGGGATTCCTGTTAGCAACCTCAATGCGGCAACTGGCACACGTCTCACACCACACGCCCTCACGAATTGCTTGGTCCTCCTCCTCCAGGCTGCCCCAATCCACACCAGATATGGTGTATTTGCGGCGAGGTGGTGGCGACAGGTACGGCCCACCATGGCTCTACTCTGCAAAGCACAGGGAGATGGCACCAGTACAGTGAAGAACGACCATATCAAGAGGAGCCTCACACAGCGCGGATGCCACCAAAAAATGAAAGAGACCCCCGTTACCCTAACCGCCCCCAGTAACCTCTGATCGCTCCTATTGGTTGACGCCACTGATGGTATCACAGTGAACATCTCCTGGAAAGATGGCACGCAGTTGGTTTGGGATAACAACCCTGGCTAACACCTACATTGACCTCAGTGTTGCACAGAGGTGGCTGCCACCAACATGGAGACAGACCAAATCCCAGTAAAATAGAGCAAATAGGATCCAACCAATATATTTTGTCAGCCTTGTTTGGAGCACTTCGGACGCTTACACGTTACAAGTCAGAAGCTTCTGAGAACGTTCAACGGTTACACGACACTTCTGGGACACTTCTGACCATCACGACCGAACGACCATCGGTGTTGATGGTCAATGGTTTAAGGCGTCCCTGTACATACATGTGGCGTTGTCCTGGGTAGTGGGTTCGGGTCACTTCTGGGGTGTGAGTATTCAGTTTGTATCTAGTCCTGGGACCATTCAGGCTTGTTCGCATTTGTGTTCCTTGCATGTGTTTCCCCAAAAATGAGGTTAATTGTATAAATGTGTATGCCAAATTACCATCGAGTGCTGGCGGGCGCATTGGTTCAAATAGCTTCGGCTATCAACTTCCTCTATGTCGGTTGTGATGGGTCACAACGGAATGAAGGCTCCCGTACTATATGCGTTGGTCCTGACTAGCATTATGTGTTCGATGATCACATCCCTGGGGGTGAGTTTTCGAAGATTATATGTAGATATATATCTATATATAATATATATATATATATATATATATTAAATATATAATTGATAATATAGATATATGAATATGTATATATATGTCTACCTAGTAGCCAGAAATCACTTTTGGCCCTACTATGCAGCCTCGAATTTCCTCAATAAGCCAATTTTCCTGAATGTAATATATTTTCTCTAATTTTTTCTTCTTAGAAGAAATGAAAAGCTACCCTTTCATTATGTATGAGGTCAATTTTTTTCATTGGAGTTAAAATTAACGTAGATATATGACCGAACCTAATCCGACCACCTCACTATACTAACCTGCGTCTTTAAGTTAGGTACGTTAGTTAGAAAAAGTTAGGTTAGGTTAGGTTGGATAGGTTAGGGTACGAAAAACAATTAATTCATGAAACTGGCCTATTAAGCCAAATCGGGGCCTTGCTAGTGAGGCTGACATTCGTCTTGGCTACTAGCGAGTATATATGTAATATTATATATATATATATATATATAATATATATATATATAATATATACATGTATATATATATAGTTTATATATATATAATATAAATATATATCAATATATATATAATACATATATATATATAGATATATATATGTATGTCGTACCTAGTAGCCAGAACGCCACTTTCTGATCACTACTAGGCAGGT
>WNGS01034163.1:0-12347 GCA_020271785.1 Procambarus virginalis | reverse complement strand
ACACATACATACATACATACATACATACATACATACATACATACATACAGCACCCATGAAAACCAGCTACCTGCACTTATCTACCGTCTCAAGCAACTCCCTTACTCTTTAAAGTTTACTCTCCCAAGCACGCTCCCTACATACCCAAACCCCTAAAGCACTCCCTACATCTCCAAGCATCTACGAAAACCAGCTGCCCACACTTATCTAATGCCTCAAGGAACCCCCTTACTTTCCCAAGCACAACTAAGCAAAATATAGTCCGCACCCTATACCCAAACGCCTAAAGCACTCCCTACATAGCCAAGCACCCTTGTAAAACTAACTTAAACACATCCCCTTACACTGATAAAAAATGTAGCTCACTCCTCCACTCCCTCTCCTAAGCACATTTTACACTAGCAAAAGTACTCACCGTTCGTGCCATCCATTCATACTAAGCAAAAATGTTCAGAGAATAAGATGATGGTATCAGATCTAAGAGCAGTACACAACTGACAATCTATATGCTCCCGTTCCTACAAGATAATTTTTTGCTCCTACCACTCCTCGCACGACCTGTATAACAGGTCACTGGAAACAGGGGACCTGTTGGAAATATCCAACACTTATTCATAATTCATGTACTAACAATAGAAATTTACTAATATTACTAACCAGTAAATCAATAATATTAATATAATTTCTGCGGCGTAATAGTGGCACCAAATCTTTCCTACTTCGTGGCGTCCAGCAATTCAACAGAGAAAAAATAATATCAACATTCCAGAGAATTAAGTTCTACTCTCACTCTATATCTGCTTTCTTTCCTAAGAGAATACGGGTTTTGGAAAGGTGAGCCATCGTTTACTACCACTCGCAGGTTTCAAAAGGCGAGCCATCGTTATACTACCACTAGCACGTTTTGCATATGAGAACTACCCTTATACTACCGCCCGCTGGTTTGGTAAAGGTGAGCCATTGTTTACTACCGCTTGCAGGTTTTGAAAAGGCGAGCTATCGTTAAACTACCGCTCGCAAGTTTTGCAAATGGGAGTTACTATTATACTACCACCTTCGGGTTTTGAGAAGGTGAGCCAACGTTAAACTACCACTCGCAAGTTTTGCATATGCGAGCCACCGTTATACTACCGCCCGCGGGTTTTGTAAAGGCCAGCCATCGTTATACTACCGCTCGCAAGTTTTGCATATGTGAGCCACCATTATACTACCGCCCGCGGGTTTTGTAAAGGCGAGCAATCGTGTACTAACGCGTGCAGGTTTTGAAAATGCGATCCATTGTTATACTACCGCTCGCAAGTTTTGCATATGCGAGGCACCGTTATACTAACGAACGTGAGTTTTGTAAAGGCGCGCCGTCGTTTACTACCGCTCGTGGGTTTTGAAAAGGCGAGCCATCGTTATACTACTGCTTGCAAGTTTGACATATGAGAGTCACTGCTATACTTCCGACCGCGAGTTTTGTAAAGGCGAGCCATCGTTTACTACCGCTCGCGGGTTTTGAAAAGGCGACGAATCGTTATACAACTGCTCACAAGTTTTGCTTATGAGAGCCACCATTATACTACCGCCTGCTGGTTTCGTAAAGGCGAGCCATCGTTTACTACCTCTCCCGGGTTTTGAAAAGGCGAGCCATCATTATACTCTCATTCGCAAGTTTTGCATATACGAGCTACCATTATACTACCGCCCGCGGGTTTTGTAAAGGCGAGCCATCGTTAAACTACCACTCGCAAGTTTTGCACATGTGAGTCACCGTTATACTACTGCCCGTGGGTTTTGTAAAGGCGAGCCATTGTTTACTACCGCTTGCGGGTTTTGAAAATGCGAGTCATCGTTATACTACTGCTCGCAAATTTTGCATATTGGAGCTACCACTATACTACCGCCCGCGGGTTTTGTAAAGGCGAGCCATCGTTATACTACCCCTCGCAAGTTTTGCACATGTGAGTCACCGTTATACTACTGCCCGTGGGATTTGTAAAGGCGAGCCATCGTTATACTACCCTCGCAAATTTTGCATATTGGAGCCACCGTTATACTACCGCTCGCAGGTTTTACAAAGGCGAGCCATCGTTTACTACCGCTCGCGAGTTTTGAAAAGGCGAGCCAACGTTATACTACCGCTCGCGGGTTTTGAAAAGGCGAGCCACCGTTATCCTATCGCTTGCGGGATTCGTATAGGTGAGCCACAGTTAAACTACCCCTCACTGGTTTTGTATAGGCGAGCCACCGTTATACCATCGCTCATGAGTTTTGAAAAGGCGAGCCATCGTTATACTACTGCTCGCAAGCTTTGCATATGGGAGCCACAATTATACTACCGCCCGCGGATTTTGTAAAGGCAAGCCATCGCTATACTACTGCTCGCAAGTTTTGCATATGTGAGCCACCGTTATACTACTGCCCGTGGGTTTTGTAAAGGCGAGCCATCGTTTACTACCTCTGGCAGGTTTTGAAAATACGAGCCATCGTTATTCTACTGCTCGCAAGTTTTGCATATGGGAGCCACTGTTATACTACCGCCTGCAGGTTTTGTAAAGGCGAGCCATTGTTTACTATCGCTAGTGAGTTTTGAAAAGGCGAGCCAACATTATACTACCACTCGCAAGTTTTGCATATGGGAGCCACTGTTATACTACTGCCCGTGGGTTTTGTAATTGCGGGTCATTGTTTACTACCGCTCGCGGGTTGTGAAAGGCGAGTCATCGTTTTACTACCGCTCACAAGTTTTGCAAATGAGAGCCAGCAATATACTACCGCTCACTGGTTTTGTAAAGGCAAGCCATCGTTTACTACCGATAGCGGGTTTTGAAAAGGCGAGCCATCGTTATACTACCGCTCGCAAGTTTTGTATATGAGAAGCACCATTATACTACCACCCGTGGGTTTTGTAAAGGCAAGCTATTGTTATACTACCATTCGCAAGTTTGAAATATGCGAGTCACTGTTATACTACCGACTGCAAGTTTTGTAAAGGCGAGCCGTCGTTTACTACCGCTCGCGGGTTTTGAAAAGGCGAGCAATCGTTATACTACCGCTCGCAAGTTTTGCATATACGAGCAACCGTTATACTACCGCCTGCGAGTTTTGTAAAGGCGAGCCATTGTTATACTACCGCTCTCAAATTTTGCATATATGAGTCACCGTTATACTACTGCCCGCGGGTTTTGTAAAGGCGAGATATCTATTACTACCGCTCGCGGGTTTTAAAAATGCGAGCTATAGTTATACTACCGCTCGCAAATTTTCCACATGTGAGTCACCGTTATACTACTGCCCGCAGGTTTTGTTAAGGCAAGATATCAATTACTACCGGTCACGGGTTTTGAAAATGCGAGCGATCGTTATACTACCGCTAGCAAATTTTGCATATAGGAGCCACCGTTATACTACCGCCCGCGGGTTTTGAATGGGACGAGCGGGTTTTTAAAAGGCGAGCCACCATTATCCTATCACATGCGGGTTTTGTACAGGTGAGCCACAGTTAAACTACCCCTCGCGGGTTTTGTATAGGCGAGCCACAGTTATACCACCGTTCATGGGTTTTGAAAAGGCGAGCAATCTTTATACTACCGCTCGCAGGTTTTGCATATGGGAGCCACCGTTATACTATCGTCCGGGGGTTTTGTAAAGGCAAGCTGTCGTTTACTACCGCCCGTGCGTTTTGTATAGGCAAGCCATCGTTATACTGCTGCTCGCAAGTTTTGTATATGCGAGCCACTATTATACTACCACTCGCGGGTTTTGAAAATTCAAGCTATCATTCAACTACTGCTCGCAAGTTTTGCATTGGAAGCCACCGTTATACTACCGCACTCTGGTTTTGTAAAGGCTATCAATCGTTTACTACCGCTCGCGGGTTTCGAAAATGCGAGCCAACGGTATACTACCGCCCGTGGGTTTTCTAAAGACGAGCCTTCCTTTACTACCGCTCGTGGGTTTTGAAAAGGTGAGCCATCGTTATACTACCGCTTGCAAGTTTTGTATATGCGAGCCACCGTTTTACAACCGCCCGTGGGTTTTGCAAAGGCTAGCCATTGTTATACTACCATTTGCAAGTTTGATATATGCGCGACACTGTTATACTACCGACCATGGGTTTTGAAAAGGCGAGCCATCGTTTACTACGGCTCGCAGGTTTTGAAAAGGCGACCCATCGTTATACTAGCGCTTGCAAGTTCTGCATATGAGAGCCACAGTTTTACTACCACCCGCTGGTTTTGTAAAGGCAAGCCATCGTTTACTTTGCTCGTGGGTTTTGAAAAGATGAGCCATCATTATACTACCGCTCGCAAGTTTTGCATATGGTAGCCACCGTTATACTACCGCCGGCGGTTTTTGAAAAGGCGAGCCAACGTTATACTACCGCTCCCGGGTTTTGAAAAGGCGAGCCACCGTTATCCTTTCGCTTGCGGGTTTTGTATAGGTGAGCCACGGTTAAACTACTCCTTGCGGGTTTTGTATAGGCGAGCCACTGTTATACACCCGCTCGCTGGTTTTGAAAAGGCGAGCCATCGTTATACTACTGCTTGCAAGTTTTGCATATGGGAGCCACCGTTATACTATCGCCTGCGGGTTTTGCAAAGGCGAGCCATCGTTATACTACCGTTCGCAAGTTTTGCATATGCCAGCCTACATTATACTACAGCCTGCGGGTTTTGTATAGGTGAACCACTGTTAAACTACCCCTCGCTGGTTTTGTATAGGCGAGCCACCGTTATACCACTGCTCGCGGGTTTTGAAAATGCGAGCCATTGTTATACTACCGCTAGCAAGTTTTGCATATGTGAGCCACCGTTATACTACCGCCCCTGGGTTTTGTAAACGCGAGCCATTGTTTACTACCGCTTGCAGGTTTTGAAAAAGCGAGCCATCGTTATACTAACGCCTGCGGGTTTTGTAAAGGCGAGCCATCGTTTACTACCGCTCGCGAGTTTTGCATATGCGAGCCACCATTCTATTATCGCTCGCGGGTTTTGAAAAGGCAAGCCATCATTATACTACCGCTCGCAAGTTTTGCATATGGTAGCCACCGTTATACTACCGCCTGCGGGTTTTGAAAAGGCGAGCCAATGTTATACTACCACTTGCAAGTTTTGCATATGCGAACCACCATTATACTACCGCCCGCAGGTTATGTAAAGGCAAGCCATCGTTATACTACTGCTCGCAAGTTTTGTATATACGAGTCACTGTTATACTACAGCTCGCGGGTTTTGAAAAGGCAAGCTATCGTTAAACTACCGCTAGCAAGTTTTGCTGTGGGAGCCACCATTATACCACCGCCCACGGATTTTGTAAAGACGAGCCATCGTTTACTACCGCTCGCGGGTTTTGAAAAGGCGAGCCAACGTTATACTACCGCCCATGGGTTTTGTAAAGACCTGTCCATCGTTTACTACCGCTCATGGGTTTTGAAAAGGCGAGCCATCATTATACAACTGCTCGCAAATTTTGCATATTCGAGCCAGCGTTTTACTACCGCGCGTGGGTTTTGTAAAGGCGAGCCATTGTTATACCACCGTTCACAAGTTTGACATATGTGAGCCACTGTTATACTACCGACCGTGGGTTTTGAAAAGGCGAGCCATCGTTTTACTACCGCTTGCAAGTTTTGCATATGAGAGCCACCATTATACTATCGCCCGCGGGTTTTGTAAAGGTGAGCCATCATTTACTAACACTTGCAGGTTTTGAAAATGCGAGCCCTCGTTATACTACCACTCGCAAGTTTTGCATATGGGAGTCACCGTTATACTACCGCTCGCGTGTTTTGTATAGGCAAGCCACCGTTATACTACTGCTCGCAAGTTTTGTATACGCGAGCCACTGTTACACTACCGCTCGCGGGTTTTTAAAAGGCAAGTTATCGTTAAACTACCGCTCACAAGTTTTGCCGTGGGAGCCACCATTATACTACCGCCCGTGGGTTTTGTAAAGACGAGCCATCGTTTACTACCGCTCGCGGGTTTTGAAAAGTGGAGCCATCGTTATACAACTGCTCCCAAGTTTTGCATTTGCGAGCCACCGTTTTACTACCGCCCGCTGGTTTTGTAAAGGCAAGCCATCGTTTACTACCGCTCGCGGGTTTTGAAAAGGCGAGCCATCGTTATACTACCGCTCGCAAGTTTTGCATATGTGAGCCACTGTTATACTACCGCCCACGGATTTTGTAAAGGCGAGCCATCGTTTACTACTGCTCGCAGGTTTTGAAAAGGCGAGCCATCGTTATACTACCACTCGCAAGTTTTGCATCTGGGAGCCACCGTTATAGTACTGCCCGCGGGTCTTGTAAAGGCGAGCTATCGTTTACTAGTGCTCACAGGTTTTGAAGAGGCAAGCCAACGTTATACTACCACTCGTAAGTTTTACATATGCGAGCCACCATTATGCTACCGACCGTGTGTTTTGTAAAGACGAGCCATTGTTTAATACCGCTCGCGGGTTTTGAAAAGGCGAGCCAACGTTATATTACCGCTTGCAAGTTTTGCATATGCAAGCCACCGTTATATTACCGCCCACGGGTTTTGTAAAGGCGAACCAACGTTTACTACCACTCTCGGGTTTTGAAAAGGTGAGCCAACGTTATTCTTCCGCTCGCGGGTTTTATATAGGCGAGCCACAATTATATTTCCATGCACGGGTTTTGTATAGGCGAGCAACCATTATACTACCGCTCGCGGATTTTGTATCGGCGAGCCATCATTATACTACCGCTCGCGGGTTTTGAAAAGGTGAGCCACCATTATACTACTGCTCACGGGTATTGTATAGGTGAGCCACCGTTATCCTACCGCACGTGGGTTTTGTATAGGGAAGCCACCGTTATACTACCGCTCTCGGGTTTTGTATAGGAGAGCCACCGTTATACTACCGCTTGCGGGTTTTGTATAGGCGAGCCACCGTTATTCTTCCGCTCACGAGTTTTGTAAAGGCGAGCCATCGTAAATATGAACATATAAAAAATATGGAGACGTATAATGCAAATATCAATTATAATTAAGGAATAAACAAAATTACTATTTTATAATAAGGAAACCATTAAAGCTGCAAGAAAGCTAGAAATAAACTTAATGTTTTCGTGGTTTTCAACTTTTGTCCACCATGTCTTATATGCACCTCAATTTATGACAATTAAGTAATCAGCTTTTGACGAAGACTGTTGCAACTACGGACAGAACCAGCGATAGTTCGGGAGAGAAGTTCGGAGACAATTTATTAACGAAAATCGCTAACAAGACCTACTCGTCGGTACTGCACATATAACCCTTTGCTGCCTCCTGTAACTTTTTTTTATAATAACTTTACCTCATCAGTGAGACACAAGTTGGAATGTATCTTTGGGAAAAATAGAAGTGACGAAGCTATAACTCCCTTGTACTATTTCTAACTTGAGGGGTACCTTACCTTACCTTGAGGATACCTTGAGGTGCTTCCGGGGCTTATCGTCCCCGCGGCCCGGTCATCGACCAGGCCTCCTGGTTGCTGGACTGATCAACCAGGCTGTTGGACGCGGCTGCTCGCAGCCTGACGTATGAGTCACAGCCTGGTTGATCAGGTATCCTTTGGAGGTGCTTATCCAGTTCTCTCTTGAACACTGTGAGGGGTTTGCCAGTTATGTCCCTTATGTGTAGTGGAAGCGTGTTGAACAGTCTCGGGCCTCTGATGTTGATAGAGTTCTCTCTCAGAGTACCAGTTGCACCTCTGCTTTTCAACGGGGGTATTCTGCACATCCTGCCATGTCTTCTGGTCTCATGTGATGTTATTTCTGTGTGCAGGTTTGGGACCAGCCCCTCTAATATTTTCCACGTGTAAATTATTATGTATCTCTCCCGCCTGCGCTCAAGGGAATACAGATTTAGGCTCTTTAGTCGGTCCCAATAGTTTAGATGTTTTACCGAGTGGATTCTAGCAGTAAAGGATCTCTGCACGCTCTCCAGGTCAGCAATTTCACCAGCAGTGAAAGGGGCTGTCATTGTGCAGCAGTACTCCACTCTAGAGAGCACAAGCGTTTTGAAAAGTGTCATCATCGGTATAGCATCTCTAGTGTGAAAAGTTCTTGTTATCCAACCTGTCATTTTTCTTGCAGTTGTGACGGCTACTTTATTGTGTTCTTTAAAGGTAAGGTCTTCCGACATGAGTACACCCAGATCCTTTACATTGCCTTTTCGTTCTATGTTATGATTTGCCTGAGTTTTGTACGTGGTTTCCGTTTTTATATTTTCATTTTTTCCATAGCGCATGAGCTGGAACTTGTCTTCGTTAAACACCATATTATTTTCTGTAGCCCATAGAAAGACCTGATCTACATCTGACTGGAGGTTCGCCGTGTCCTCTATGTTGCCTACTCTCATGAAGATCCTAGTGTCATCTGCAAAGGATGATACAGTGCTATAGGTTGTGCTCTTGTCTATGTCCGATATGAGGATGAGAAAAAGTACTGGAGCAAGCACAGTACCCTGGGGGACTGAGCTCTTAACGGTTGACGGGTTGGATTTTATTTTGTTGACTATTACACATTGGGTTCTGTTGGTCAGGAAATTGTAGATCCATCTGCCTACTTTTCCGGTAATTCCTTTTGAGCGCATTTTATGGGCAATAACACCATGGTCACATTTATCAAAAGCTTTTGCGAAATCTGTGTAAATTACATCAGCGTTTTGTTTGTCTTCCATAGCATCTAATGCCATATCATAGTGGTCCAGCAACTGCGACAGGCAAGAGCGCCCTGTTCTGAAACCATGTTGTCCGGGGTTATGGAGATGCTGTGATTCCATGTATTTTGTGATCTTACTTCTTAGCACTCTCTCAAAAATTTTTATGATGTGCGATGTTAGTGCTATCGGTCTGTAATTTTTTGCCTCTGCCTTATTTCCTCCTTTATGAAGTGGTGCTATCTCTGCTGTTTTTAGTATATCAGGAATAACGCCAGTATCTAGGCTTTGTCTCCACAGAATGTGAAGGGCCTGCGATAGTGGTTTTTTACAGTTCTTGATGAATATGGAGTTCCAAGAATCCGGGCCTGGTGCGGAGTGCATAGGCATACTGTTTATGGCTTCTTCAAAATCCAGTGGGGATAGGGTGACGTCTGATATATGATTTGATGTTGGTATCATATCCATGAAAAATTCATTTGGGTTATCGATCTTTAGTGCGTTTAATGGCTCGCTGAAGACAGAGTCGTATTGCTTCCTCAGTAGCTCGCTCATTTCTTTGTTGTCATCGGTGAAAGTTCCATCTTCCTTTCGCAGGGGCCCGATACTAGATGTGGTTTTTGATCTTGATTTTGCATAGGAGAAAAAATATTTCGGGTTTCTCTCTATTTCACTGATGGCCTTTTGCTCTCTTTCCCTCTCCTGCGTTTTGTATGATTCTTGTAGCTTGAGTTCAATTTTTCCTATTTCGCTACCTAACCTTCTTCGCCGTTCCTGAGATAGGGTGCGACTCTCAAGTTGTACCGCGATTCGTTTTCTTCGCCTATATAGGGAACGACGTTCTCGTTCCAATCTGCATCTCTTCCTCTTTTTTCTTAGGGGGATGCGGTTTGTACATATTTCTAGTGCTACTGAGCTTATTTTTTCCAGGCACTGGTTCAGGTTCGCATTTCCTAGCTGTTCTTCCCAGTTTATTTCTGTGAAGTCCTGGTTTATTTGCTCCCAGTTTATCTGTTTATTATTGAAGTTGAATTTGCTGAAATCTCCTCCACCGGGAATCTGGACTGGTTTTGAAGGTCTATTCCCCATGGTTGTCATAACTTCAATTAAGTTGTGATCTGAGTAACAGGTATTTGTAATCATTATGTTCCTGATCAATTCATCATTATTAGTGAAAATGAGGTCCAGCGTGTTCTCCTTCCTGGTTGGTTCTACTATTTGCTGGTTTAAGGCAAACCTGTCGCACATCCGTAGCAGGTCATTTGCATGTGCCTGTTCATTAAGGCTACTTCCTGGTATTCTTTCTGATATTACTGTATTAGCCAGGTGCTTCCATTTCAGGTGCCGTAGGTTGAAGTCCCCAAGCAGGATGATGTTCGGAGCTGGATTTGTGAGGTTTTCCAAGCAGTGTTCTACTTTCATTAGTTGGTCTTTAAACTGCTGAGGGTTTGCCTCCGGTGACTTATATACAAGGACAATAACTACATTTATAATCTCTATTTTGATTATCAGCACTTCCACCATATCATTTGAGGTGTTTAGCAGCTCAGTACAGATGAGTGTGTCTTTGATGTATAGGCTGACCCCACCCTGAAGCCGGTGTTTCCTATCACATCTGAAAAGATTGTACTCTGAGATCCATATTTCACCATCATGGTAGTCCTTTGTGTGGGTTTCTGTTAGGGCTGCAAACACTGCATTTGCCTCATGAAGGAGACCATCTATAAAGTGAACTTTGTTGGATTTGCGTGTTTTTATACCTTGAATGTTGGCAAATATAAATGATGTTATCGTGGTAGTGGAAGTGCTGGATGCCTTACTTGGTGTTAATATCTGAGGCTCTGGTAAGGGGGCCACTGTGTTTGCGTCCAGGGTGTGTTGTTTTCGAAGTGATTCGTCCAGTTTCGGTAGTGGGGCGAGTGTTGTGTGGTGTAGTACCTGTGTGTTTGTTGGTAATGTGTATTCCAGACTTGTGGGTATCTCCCTTCCCCTCTGTAATCCTGTGGTGGTTCCATCTGACTGTTCCTCTCTCTTATATTTTCTGCTCTGTTTCTGCCTTCCTCTAAAAAATTGCCAGTAGTGTCATACTGATTTTCCCGTCTATAACGTTGTGTACCTCTCACGTGGAATTCCGGACACTGAAGATTGTAGCATTTTTTGTCCCTAATTGAAAATTGACATAATTTGGGGTGGAAGTATCTACACCCTGTTCCAAAACGGCATGTACCCCTCGCCAACATGTTCCTGCATTTTCGAGGATGCAGAAAATGGCATTTTGTTCCTAATTTTCCATATTTGCATATTCCTTTAGCGTAGAATTTGCAAATGTGTTCCGGTTTTGCGTTTTTCAAGGTATTTATATCTGTGTCTGTCTTGTCTACCTCTTTATTGGAGCCATCTCCGCTTTTCGTCCCAATTCCTTCATTTATGCACTCTGTCTCACTGTTGCTCACATCGTTTATATTACCTGACTCTGCAATATTGCTGCTATTATGTACTACAATACCCTCTTCCTCCACATTACTGCTGCGGTTCTCTAAACTATCTGTTCCTGGGTTTTGGTCGTTAACCAATGTTGTCTTTTCCCAGTCTGCATATATCACTGGTAGCTTGTCTGTGAATGGTAATCTCTGTGACTCGGGAATGTTTTTCATCAGTTTAGTTATGTTCTCTAACATTAATCTGTCATCTTTGCAGACCCAGTAAATTCCTTGCCTTTTTGTGCATCCTGGAGATACTTCTGTACAGCCCAGGTGAAATCTCATGTTACAGATGCAACACGTTACGCCTACATTACGTTTTCCCAGTACTCCCGAGCACTCGCCACACCTCTCCATTTTCTGATGTATTGTTGTATTTGTGGTTTACTGTGTGGATCACTTGTTGATGTCAGTCCTTTTAACTCTTTATAAAGTTATATGTATATTTTTATATATTTAATATTTATAATACTATATGTATACCGTAGATTTGTAATATTATGTATGTTATTTTGTTCAAACTTTATGGCAGGTACTTAGCGTAGGGTAGCGAAGCTGGTCCCCGGTGCGGTACAGGTGACCTCTTGTCGTCCCAGGTTGATGTCACGAGTTTCCAGCTACTCGATTTATAACACTGATTTTTCTTTGCTTGTATTCTTACAAGGGATTTTCCGCCTAATTTCCGGCTTGCAATGGTATTCACTCACTTTATTGCTAATTATTAGATTCACATTTCCATAGTACACTATATGATTTCCGTATTTTATCCCTGTGGGACGTGCCCTGGGGTAGGCCTCGCGTGGCTTGTGGAAACAGCCTACTGATGCCGCCTCTTGCCACTATTCTATATTTCTAGCATTCTATATTTATAATATTCTATGCACGATTTTCCTTCACTTCCAACTTATATGTTGTTGTGGTACCCGTTCCACTTCACTGTTCCACGAATCACCGTTCACTATTTTTTTTCTCATACACGCACGTACACAAAGCCTCATGCACTGGCCCACACGTGGTCTCCCGTTTATTATCTATTTAACACAAAGTTCCGTTGATAATGACTGTTTTCAAATTTTCCAGCGGGTCACTATGCACTTGTTATGCCTGTAATCGGTAATCCAAGGCTGTGGTCCTAAGAAATCCCGGTTAATGTCACGATTTTAACGGAGCGCGAGCGGTACGACTTCCCTCCCTCAACCTCCTCAACCCG
>WNGS01034162.1:0-10830 GCA_020271785.1 Procambarus virginalis | reverse complement strand
ACCATGTGAGTAGTGGCCTTTGTCACGGAAGATTTTTCGCCGATTTTCCGTTAACATTTCCGTCCACCACCTCAAGGGTCCAAGCTAGTGGATCCTTTCCAACGTGGGGATGTTTCTTACCACTTGAGCTCACACCTGCTATGTAACCTGATTTCGGTTTTACCTTGCAATCAGCTGCACGATGACCTGGCTTACCACAGGTGTAGCACTTGTGCATGCTTGTTGGAGGAGTTTCCCTGCTCCCCCGACACACCAGTCTTAAGCTTAGCTCTATCGCCAATACCTGTAGCATGATGCTTCTCGTGCGGCTTCACCCCTTTCACCTGTCTCCTGGCCCCAGCCCACAGATCAGCTTGCTTGGCCATAGACAGATTTGATTGACACAATTTCTTGCTCTTTGAGCTTGACACGCAGAGACGATTCGCATGCTTCTAAGAACTGTTCACGAATCATCAGTTGATAGAACTCCATGCTCCCAGGAGCAGTCTCCATGAGTTCACAGTAACGGTTTAGACTCGATTCTAACCGCTGTAACATGAGCACATATGTCTCACCTTTTTGCAATTGAGCCCTACGGAAATTCTCTAGCATCCGGTCTGCAGTTATGCCAAAACCGTTCAGCAGCGCTGTTGTCAATGCCTCGTAATCTCCGCGCTGGTGCGGACCCAGACTGTGGTAGATAGTTAATGCCCTACCCTTTAACAATGCACTAAGAGCGAGTGCCCACTTTGATCTTTCCCACCCGCAATCAGCGGCGTGACCTTCGAAACGCTTGATGTATGCATCCATCGAGTCGTCCCTCTCATCAAAGTTAGCTAGTTTAGGTAGTTTGACAGTCTTACCTTGTTCAACGTTAGTCTCCGTTGAACGACCACTTGTCTGGTCATCCTGCCTTGCTTGCAACTGCATGCGAGCTATGCGTTCAGTACTTTCTCGGTTCTGCTGATCAGTCCAGCGTTTGTTTTCTCTCTCTTGCTGATCAGTCCACAGTTTGCTTTCTCTGTCCTGCTGATCAGTCCAGAGTTTCATAGCTTGCTCTGCTACTTTATTCCCTTCGAATCCCAACTCCCTAACTTGGTTACGGTATTCCTCTAAGGTGAATAATTGCGAGCCTGTAATACCTACTCTTTGAGTTGGTGTCGTCCACAAGGACCTTTTGGGCCGAGATTCTTCCCCATAGAATCCCCCCAACGGAGTATTGCAAGGGTTAGATTCCCGCGTGACTCCGTTTTTCTTCCGCAGCGCGCGTGATTCTAGTGACATCATTCTCGGTGACGTCACCCACAGGGGTCTCTACCTCCAAGTGTCTCTCACTGGGGTCTCTCCCACTGTGTTATCTCTCACTGGGGTCTCACCACCGATAGCTTCATCCAGTGTGATGAGACTCGTGCACGCCACCTCAGCACTACCCTGCATGTGTGCTTGTAGCATCACCTCTTCCACGGCCCTCATGTGCTGTTCCACTCGTTCCTTACACTCTTGTTCAGTAAGAGTGTCGTAGTCGTCAGGTCTACGAGCGGTCAAGGCCAGGTGAAGATGCAGGTAGCGCTGTTTGTACTCTACACACTCAGACATACTGGTGGTGTGTGTACCTAACAGGGTGTTAAACATCCTCTGAATACTGCTCGTCACTTTTGAATTTTCAGGGAAAATTTAAGTGCGAAATTTTACTGTACAACCTAGCTCATAGGTTCCAACTAAGCCTAACACGTTGGGCGCCAGATGTGGGATGTTTTCTTTTTTTTGCTGTCACGACTGCAATGCGTACGTCGCCAATGTACATGTGGCAGACGCTTCACGAAGCTGTCGGAATTAGCAAAATAGAAAATACGAGAGCAACCGTACAGGGCCTGGGAGCAAGGTCGAGTTAGAGTCCTTGTGGGTCTCTTCTCAGACTAGCCTCACCTGGTCCTGCTCCACGTTGGTCGTTGGAATCTCCTCAATGATGTAACACTTTAAGGGACTCCTAGGGTCCTCATCAAATTTATAGTTTAGTGACTTACAGGCAACTCGGTGTTGAAGACACTTAGAGCTGAAGGCTGGAGTAATATTGGCAGTATTCAGAAGTGGTTCAACGGAAACACCGCATAAAGCTTAACAGTAGTTTATTTACTAACTTAACCACTAATACACAGGGTGCTTGATTTACTTTCGATTGGCGTCAGCAAAGCTATGGTTGCATTAGCGAGACTCTTGACGTCTGGCTAATCGACTCGTATCCACTCGTGGAGAAACACCTAACTTAACACAGTTGACAGCCAATCACTAACACGGCAACCTAACTGCCGGTATGCAAAGGGATCACAAGAGTTCCAACCGGATACTCGGTAATGATGATATGCAATAACACAATAATAATCACACAATAACTAAATGTGTGGTGTATGTGAAGCTCACATCCACAGACGAGTGAAATGCCGTGATACCACACAGATAAACACGCATTCACCGTCGATTCACCTATAACCTGCGACAGGTATAGAAGGTGAGAACTGTGGTTGATCCCTCAGATCAACACAGACACAATAAACAATGACAAGATCTTGTACTTACAGATAAGGTACCTTTCCTTACGCACTCACTCAGACTCGTTTATACAAGCACTCGTAGGTGGCCTGATAGCTGGTTTCGCTCGTAGACACGGAGGGTACTCGCAGTATCTTGAGATGATTTCGTGAGTAGGGCGTGCTGTATGCTTAACAGACAGACACACGCGCACACACTGGCACTGGCGGTGCTAAGGTGGTGACGTCACGTAGAGTAGGGCGGCGGGCGCTCGAGGTACTGAGGTACACGCTCAGGATGAGTGGCGGTACCATGCACTACACTGTACACTGTGGTAAGTCACACACACAGATTACTTAGGCGGCGGCACTGCCTTAGTTCACTCTGGTCACTCACGACGATCTTTGTCACCAGGGGTTACCTGATACCAGTCTGTTTCGCTCTGGAGATTTGTCACTTTAGGCTTCTAAACAATATATTCCCACTCGTGATTCTGGCGAGTGTGTGGTATATCGCAAAGACGCTGAGTTAACTTGACGGTGAGGGATAGACGGTGATCAGTCTATTGGCCGGTAGAACAGAACACGTCCTCTTCGTATGGTCTCTCTCACGTGAATGAGTTTGCAAGGGTGCCGGGCATCTCGTGGCACACAACAAAAAGAAGTTACAATTTGACCAATAGCATTGCAGCAAATGAGCGGGAACCAATCATATTAGCTCGTTCGATGAGCAGTAGCAGGAGTGACGTCATGAACACGTCATAGCTGTTATTCCATCGCGCCGGTTGACCCCAGAGGTCAGACGCTGCTGGCGCCTTCCCCTCTGTCTCAGCGGGCACCAGCCATGTACTCACTGACCTTTGGTAGCAAGTATACTTAGCTCCCTGTATCTACTTCCTGCCTAGACATACGGCGGCCTACGTATTTTAACAGTGTTCCTGGTTAAGTGGGCATTCTGGAGATACCCAACATGCCAGTCACTATCCAGGATTAAGAGAGATAGGCTTTGTGCACGAAGATCTGTGCACTGTGCACTGCAATGAGCCATTCAAGTCAGCTGTGGGAGGATCTTGGGAGACATACTCCCACAATATTTACTGACTTACCCACCAATGCCATAACTGCCAAAATGTGCTGAATTTCAAAAGATACCTGGAAAAAATCACAAAATGGGGGGGGGGGAGAAGGGAACCTCAACAAGCTGCAGTTCCCATATTTATCGAGGCCACTACCTTACCTTGAGTATACCTTGAGGTGCTTCGGGGCTTAGCGTCCCCGCGGCCCGGTCATCGACCAGGCCTCCTGGTTGCTGGACTGATCAACCAGGCTGTTGGACACGGCTGATCGCAGCCTGACGTACGAGTCACAGCTATACACTAGGGTTAGTGGCCCTCAGGTAAATCGGGTAAAATATTATTCCAAGACAATTACAGCATAACTGATAAAGTTAGGCTAGAGTAATAAATTTCTGGTAAATTTAGAGTGATGTAAATTTCTAGAGTAATATAAATTTAAATTTCATATTAACTTGACTGACAGTTATAAATGCCAATCTGCCTTCAATAAACTCTTCGGTGAAATATTTATAATCAAGAGTATTATTCATAATATGCCTAAATAAAAATATAAAATAGACATCAGTTTGCATATGAATCTGATGAGAAAATTCCTTGATTAACCTACATTTCCCTATCAATCAAATGGTCTCATCTTAAATACGTCTCAGACTGTCTTCTTCACCAGCATCAATGCTAAATATTATTACAACAATAATGTCCATAACTTAGCTACAGAGTATATTACATTTTAAATAAATTTTCACAGAGAACAAAAACAGAAAGCACATTATTATTTACATAAATATGAAGAAAACATTTAAAGCTTTGATTTATCTTTGCTAACCTAAAGAGATATTTCTATACTTATAAGCAATTTTGAATTTTCCTATAGTGACAGCTTCTCTAGTTCTTGCTTGGTCATCTAACTTTCATCAAAGAACAATATAATAAAATATCTTTATCTTTACCTTTCATGGTGAAGTGTATTTCTCAAACAAAATAGAATTATCTTTGAAGAACATCCAACTGACATTGTGATAGCACACTGTTAGATTAAAGCTAAGTTATAAACCGTATGTGCCTCATTATCCTTCAACATTCTCTTAATTACCTTCCACACTCTAAGTGTTTAGCCTATTATCTGCATGTATCATTTTGTGCCTCTTCATATCACCAAGACGACTGAATCTCTTTCCCACACTCTGGACACTCATGAGTATTGTCACCTGAATGCACTAACATGTGCCTTATTATAGTTCCACGTACTCTAAATTTTTTGCCACCTCAGCACATTGAAAAGGCTCTCATCCGCATGCACCATCCTGTGACGCTTCATATGTCCACGCTCACTGAATTTCTTCCCACACTCTGGACATTCATGAGGCTTGTCACCTGAATGCACTAACATGTGCCTTATTATAGTTCCACGTACTCTAAATTTTTTGCCACACTCAGCACATGAAAAGGTCTCTCATCCGCATGCACCATCCTGTGACGCTTCATAAGTCCACGCCTACTGAATCTCTTCCCACACTCTGGACACTCATGATGTTTGTCTCCTGAATGCACTAACATGTGAGTCTTCATATTTCCAGTACGGGTGAATACCTTCGGACACTGTGGACACTGGTGAGTCTTCATCTTCTTTATGACAGGTACAGTTTGTGTGAAGGTTTTCTCCCCCGGATGTTGGGAGAAGCGTCAAGGCTTGAGTGTTGTTTCTTAGAGTTAGACTTGATGTGAGCACTTGGCGGTCAATGGTGGTGCTTTCTTCTTTATGATACGTGCAGTTTGTCAAGGTTTTCCTTTATGCTCATGCTGGACATCCCCGGCTGTGGCGCTGCTAAAATGGCGTCGGTTGTTTACCCTCTCATCACCTAAGCGTTCCAATGTTTTGGTCTGGTTCCACATATCATTTTTCCTACTTCTTATTTTTATTTGTAACTGGTCATTTACAATTAACGCTTGTATTTATATTCATGTTTTTCAATCAAAGAATGTACTTGAATGTTTTTCTTTAAACATAAACCCACACGATTATACTTTTTGAAGGAAATAGCTCTCCCATAGTGGATGCACTACATGCGCAGAGTTGCCCAACAAGAGTTTCATATTCACTTTTATTTATATATTAGTATATTTTGGTAGCAGTCTTTCCTGTAGACATATGCTATTAAATATGACCGAAAAAGTAAGATTAATAATTCTAACACGAATTTTCTCAATTTTCCTTATGTTTGTTTTTACTGATGACGGTAAATGAAAAATCAATTCTCCAAAAGAAATAAAGAATGAATTTTGGAGAATTGATTTTTCATTTACCGTCATCAGTAAAAACAAACATAAGGAAAATTGAGAAAATTCGTGTTAGAATTATTAATTTTATTTATATATATAATATATATATATAATATATATATGTATATAACTGAAAACTCACACCCCAGAAGTGACTCGAACCCATACTCCCAGGAGCAACGCAACTGGTATGTACAGGGATGCCTTAAACCACTTGACCATCACGACCGGACATAAGGAAGTGATAGCCTGAGCTATATGAACCACTTCCCACCGGCACCTGGATGGTTATCTTGGGCATAGCATTTATCAAATCACCTCATTTTTTGGGGCAACACGTGAGGAACACAAATGCAAACAAGCCTGAATGGTCCCCAGGACTAGATACAACTGAAAACTCACACCCCAGAAGTGACTCGAACCCATACTCCCAGGAGCAACGCAACTGGTATGTACAGGGATGCCTTAAACCACTTGACCATCACGACCGGACATAAGGAAGTGATAGCCTGAGCTATATGAACCACTTCCCCGCCGGCACCTGGATGGTTATCTTGGGCATAGCATTTTCATCAAATCACCTCATTTTTTGGGGCAACACGTGAGGAACACAAATGCAAACAAGCCTGAATGGTCCCCAGGACTAGATACAACTGAAAACTCACACCCCAGAAGTGACTCGAACCCATACTCCCAGGAGCAACGCAACTGGTATGTACAGGGATGCCTTAAACCACTTGACCATCACGACCGGACATAAGGAAGTGATAGCCTGAGCTATATGAACCACTTCCCCGCCGGCACCTGGATGGTTATCTTGGGCATAGCATTTTATCAAATCACCTCATTTTTTGGGGCAACACGTGAGGAACACAAATGCAAACAAGCCTGAATGGTCCCCAGGACTAGATACAACTGAAAACTCACACCCCAGAAGTGACTTGAACCCATACTCCCAGGAGCAACGCAACTGGTATGTACAGGGATGCCTTAAACCACTTGACCATCACGACCGGACATAAGGAAGTGATAGCCTGAGCTATATGAACCACTTCCCCGCCGGCACACGGCGGGGAATAGCTCAGGCTATTAGTGATAGTGATACTCAGGCTATCACTTCCTTATGTCCGGTCGTGATGGTCAAGTGTTTAAGGCATCCCTGTACATACCAGTTGCGTTGCTCCTGGGAGTATGGGTTCGAGTCACTTCTGGGGTGTGAGTTTTCAGTTGTATCTAGTCCTGGGGACCATTCAGGCTTGTTTGCATATATGTATATATATATATGTCGTACCTAGTAGCCAGAACGCACTTCTCAGCCTACTATGCAAGGCCTAGGTTGCCTAGCCTCACCATACTCCCTTACTCCATTGTACCCTTGTAAGCCCCTTGTAAGCTATATACCTCATTTTTTCTTTGTTGTTCATTTTGTGTTTTGTGTCGTATAGTCTTGTTTATATATTTTTCCCCATTTATAGCTTAATTCTACTTTGTATTTGCCACTTCTGCCTTGTTTTCCTGCAACCAGCTCTTTATGCAGACAAGTATAGACCCAGAACTAAATCTCTTATCCACTATCTATGACAATCATCACTTTAATGATCTAAATTGCAGATATTTTGCAGCACAAGATGTAAATGTAAAATGTATTAATACATAATCACAATATCTCTGTAATCAACCTGAACGTTAGATCCCTAGGTAAACATTTCGATGATGTTAGTGCCTTGATAGAAACTGTTGACAACAAATTCTCTTTATTATACTTACTGAAGCGTGGTTGAAAGAGGACACTACTCAACCCTTTAACATGCCTAACTACTCGGCAATTCACAACTGTCGTCAAATTCAGAGAGGTGGTGGTACTGCTCTTTACTACCATCATGAACTAACTTGCTTAAAAGTAATTAGAACTAGAGACTGCTGTGGGGAGTATATCTTCGCTAGCTTCAGAGTCAAGGGTGCCGAGTCTGTCCTGTCTGTGGGAGCAGTCTATAGGATTCCTAACACTGATGTGTCCGAATTCAACTCAAACCTTAGAATCTAATACTCGATAACAGACTGAACAAAAACCATCTAATTATCGCAGGGGACTTTAATATTGACCTCTACGAGCATGAACACCCTACTACTGTTAGCTTCCTTAACTGTATGAATTCCTGCTTCCTCATACCCTTAATCACTAGACCTACTAGAATCACTGATAGTACTGCCACGACTCTAGATCACATCTGGACAAACATAACCTCTCTACTTCAGGTATAATCACCGATAGCACTACAGACCATTACCCCACATTTCTCTTAACTAACATTAGCAAACCACCTCTAGAACCAAGGAAGTTAAGTTTTAGGCTGCACACATGAAACTGGAACTCAACTCAGTATGTATGGGGTTCATGATTTGTACCAAGAGAAACAACAACGGCACTTTCCTGCACCGTGGGAGGTTACACCCTTTCCAGTTTTAATCCCTCCCTTTCCACCCAAGAAGCAAATTAGAGATAAGCCCAAGCTTCGTCTTGAGGCAAGCTCAACGCCTTAAGCCATATTGATGCTCTGTCCACAGAGCATTCTCTCTCTCAAATCATATACACTGATGGTTCCTACACCGCCCCACGGGTGCAGCTGGAAGTGCAGTTGTCCTGACAATGGGCGATGGCTTGTACTTTGAGTGGGGAGTCCGTATAAACAATTGGGCCTCTACCCTTCAGACCGAACTATTTGCCTTGATCCTTGCACTGAAATGTGTACAAGTCTCCAAACTTGATACATTAATTGTAAGTGACTCCTTATCATCCTTAAATGCTCTCAACTCTTTAAGACATAACTGTAACATGCTCGTGTCCGAAGCTAGACACAAATACAACAAATTATTAAGGATGGTAACAGAGTCCATTTCATGTGGTCTCCATCTCATGTTGGCCTCCGAATGCATGATAGAGCTGATAAGTTAGCCAAAGAATCTGCCTTTAAAAGAGCCGTTGAGTGTAACCTTGGATTGTCAATGAGCAATCTGAGAGCAGCAGTACACCGAGAACTTCAACAAGATCTTGTAGATCTGAGGCAAAGTGAAATTGACACCAGTAATTCCATCTATCATCATACTATCATGCAAGAGGAGCCACACATCTATGGATCATCCAATAAAATCAGCAGACTTATAGATGTTACTACTGCCCGGCTTAGACTCGGTTACAAGTATTTCTGGGAATTCTCATTATCTGCCGATGTAGACCTAACCAATGTAACTGTGTCAACAAAATTATTCGCACACCCTCCGTCACTATGTGATGGAGTGCGAAAAGATACGTGAATTAGAGACAATTCTATAACCAATGTTCCAGCGATGTGTAAATATTTCATTCAAAATGATCTGCTACCAGAAATTTTAGCCAAAATCCCCAGTTTGCTAACTGTAGGTAGTAACTGAGTGATTGTAACCTATCCACCGCTACCCACTGATGGGGGGCGGTGTGCAGGACAAACATATAAATTGTGACACTAGCTCTCCACATATGTCAGTTTTACTTTAGAAACTGTACTTGAGGTCGATCTCGAACCCATTGTTGATGTGACGACTTATACTGAATTTTGTAACTAGCTCATCAAGATTGTAACTTGCTTAGCTAAATGAATTGTGGGGTTCAGTCCCTGAGCCATTATGTGCCTCTGTAACCCTTTCCACTACCGCCCACAAGATGGGTATGGGTGCATAATAAATGAACTAAACTAACTGTTGCAGGTGTATAACCATCCCTGGAAATTTTTACCTGGTTATATTTATTTATTTATATATTTTTATTCATATACAAGAAGGTACATTGGGAATGTGGGGAGACATAATATGGTAATTACAAACTTGTAAAGCCACTAGTACGCGCAGCGTTGTCGGGCAGATCCTTAATCTAGGAAATTTTTAGTTGGTAAAATACTTGCAAATTTATAAAAATGATAACAGTTACATAGCATGAAAAAAAGAAAAGATGAGAGAAAATTGTAGGTATATTAATCACTATATATTAATAATATATATATATTATATATATATTAATATAGTATATTAAAGTATATTAAATATAGGTAGCTCAGATTGATTGCAATGACAGCTTAACATAAGAACATAAGAACAAAGGCATGCAGAAGCCTATTGGCCCATACGAGGCAGCTCCTATTTATAACCACCCAATCCCACTCAATAAGAACATAAGAACATAATAACAAAGGCAACTGCAGAAGGCCTATTGGCCCATACGAGGCAGCTCCTATTTATAACCACCCAATCCCACTCATATATATGTCCAACCCATGCTTAAAACAATCGAGGGACCCCACCTCCACAATGTTACGCGGCAATTGGTTCCACAAATCAACAACCCTGTTACTGAACCAGTATTTACCCAGTCTTTCCTAAATCTAAACTTATCCATTTATACCCATTGTTTCGCGTTCTGTCCCTGTGTTGATACTGTCAATACCCTATTAATATCCCCTTTGTTATGTCCATTCATCCACTTGTAAACCTCTATCATGTCACCCCTAACTCTTCGCCTTTCCAGTGAATGCAAATTAAGCTTTGTTAATCTTTCTTCATATGAAAGATTTCTAATTTGGGAATTAACTTAGTCATCCTACGCTGGACACGTTCAAGTGAATTTATATCCATTCTATAATATGGCGACCAAAACTGAACTGCATAATCTAAATGGGGCCTAACCAGAGACAAATATAGCTTGAGAACCACACCAGGTGTCTTGTTACTTACGCTGCGATTAATAAATCCGAGTGTCCGATTTGCCTTATTACGAACATTTATGCATATACATGTCCAACCCATGCTTGAAACAATCGAGGGACCCCACCTCCACAATGTTACGCGGCAATTGGTTCCACAAATCAACAACCCTGTTACTGAACCAGTATTTACCCAAGTCTTTCCTAAATCTAAACTTATCCAATTTATACCCATTGTTT
>WNGS01034160.1:0-13864 GCA_020271785.1 Procambarus virginalis | reverse complement strand
ATATATATATATATATATGGATATAAGACGACACATACATCAACAATGCTGGAGAAGCGTGGGCGGCCACGCTTAGACCACAGAAACAACGAAGGCCACAGAGACCTAATGGCGCCGCCTCCACCAGGTGGTAATGATATAACAAGTCAGTTAGCATCACCCTGAGTCTCACGTCTCGCGGTCTTGTTTACTTCTGGTGTAGTTCTGCAGTAGACTTGTGGATGGCCACCTCCTTACATCCATATGTCAAACGTGTGCGAGGTCCTCCTGGTGCTACAAAGCTAGTGGTCGGCTGTTTCTTCTCAGAGGTTGGGAGCCTAATGACATAGGCCTCCTACGATGCCCACTTGGATCATCGAGCTTGGGACTGGCCATGCCCATACCCAAGTTGTCCAGATCGGCCTGAGTGGTGGTTATGCACTCAGATAAGTTATCCAGTTTTCTTGTGTAGTTTGAAAATGAGAATGACCACGGGGACTGGAAGTAGGGCAAGTAGCAGCTCTTTCTCCTGGAGATGAAGGGAATGTACGCAGCCGACTATGATAAAGAGAGAGGCCTTTCCCTCCTAGGATTGGTCTTGATGGACAGGTCTGCCAATTTCGCCCACTTGCACCGATGGCCATCAAAAATCACTTTGTCCGGTAGATGGCGAGAGGACGCTTATCACCATAAAGGGTAACAAGCACTGAACCTATTCAACAGCTTCTTAGATGGAGTGGAACTTAGTGTTTGCGACAGATTCCGCTATTATCTGATCACGTAAACTCTGGCATAACCCCATGATGGCCATCTCCTTAGCCTGTCGAAGAGGCACTTTTTTGAAAGCCTGTGTCCCAAAAGTTGGACTCTATTTGCCTGTGAGACTATTTTTTATAAAATAAACCACAATTTACAACCAGAAAACGGCAGAAAAATAAAAACAGGAGTACATACAGGATACACTGAATACAGTAATACAACATGAAAAGAATCAACACACACAAGAAGAACCAAAAGGGAAGTACACATGATAAAAAGCATACAACAAACCACTATACGGGCACAAAAAAACATAACAAAAAACAGAACTGCACACATAACCAGCACAAGAAACACAAAACTTTAATACCAGAAAACAGAACCACACAGGGAACCGTAAGTACAAAAACAACAAAAAGTACAAAAAGACACATGCAAACGACCAGAAAGCCGTAAGGACACAAGTACATAATATAAACTATCACCATACCAAACGCACAAACACAACAGCGCAACATTACAACCAGCCACTCATAAGACACACAGAGCAGGAAGTACAAAACCACACCCAACCACACAGAACATATACAGAAAAGACACGGACACACAGAACAACCAACACCATACAAACACCACAGAAAGACAGAAGAACAGGACACAGCCACAACCAGACACACCAGAACAAACACCTGGACGCATAGAAACCGGAAAGAGACACACCAGACCACACACGCAAACCCCTCACACAAGAAAATACACAAACAAACAAAAACGGAACACGCAGGAACAGGAAAACAAACCCGCCCCACCCAGGCACAAACAAGCAACCCCACCCCTCAATCACGCACCCAGGCGCAAGCAACACCACAACATACAGTAATCAGGGAGTAACATATTTCTCAGGGAACTTCCACGACGGATACTTCCGCTTATAAGCCTCCCATATCAAATACTCCTGTTCGGTAGGGGAACGGACGTCACTCCATCGCGGGTACGTCATAAACTCAGGGACCACCAAACCCGGCGGAAGCGATCGCCCCCAACTAGAGGACACCGCAGACGAAGAACGAGGCAAGGGAGGCAGGAACACCTCCACCATGGAAGCAGGAGACACTGGAACAGCGGGCGGAGGCTGCCTAGGTGGCAACACCACCCCCGACAAAGCAGGAGCCACAGAAGAAACGGCCGTAGACGTGAGAGGCGGCAAAACTGCCGCCGACGAAACAGGGGACGGGGGGGAGGGGACACGGAACCCTCAGACCGAGCAGACTTCTTCAGCACCACCACCAGGTCGCCAAGCTCACCCTCAACCTTGCAAGGGGAACCACACCCCCCTCCCACGAGAAACCGGAACCATCCGACGTGGGCGACGCACCCGAAGCAAAAACCACGGGCCCCACACCAGCCCTCACCCCTACAGCCGGAGACACACCAGGACCCGCACCATCCACCGGAACCACACAAGCACCAGACGCACCATCCTCGCAATCCACAGAGGAGCAGCTCGCAGAAGAAACATCAACACACGCTGCATCCTTGCATTCCTCCGCCCACGTTCGAAGAGGCGAAGCACCCATATCCATACGAGAACGCTTGGGGACGAGCCGTTGGTCATCGGAGCTGTCACCTCCTGCAAGAGGCACCCGAGAGGAGCTGGCAGCAGGCCGCCCAACAACCGGGGGAGCACGACCCCGCAGAATGTCAGCGTCAACGACACGGGGGATGAGACCGCCACCCACAGACGAGACAGGAGAAGGAACAGACGTGTCCAGTGGAGGGAAAGAGAACATCAAAGGTGAGGGAGCCGGCAGGGACGTCGAAGGCGACAGAGGCACAGAGGCGGAAACAGGAGCAAAGCCATCGGAAGTGAAGAGACAGACTGCGGTGGCGGAGCCGCACACACCACCACCTCGTTGTGTACACCACCATCCACACACGCCGAGGAACTCAGATCCACCACCGGGTCAGCCCACCCACTCCATCACGAGGCGACAGGTCCTGCGGCACCAACGGGGGAAAATCCTTTTCATGAAACAGATTAACAGGCGCAGTCACGACCCCAGTGCAAGCGGCTGCTAGGTGCCCCTCAAGTCCACAACGAAAACTGGAGCGTGGCTGCCCTGCATAGAATGCCGGCAGAGTGAACCCAAGCAAGATAACTGTGGAGGGAAGTGGGGATTTGAGTCTCAAGGCGAGAGTCCGCGTACTACAGGAGACTCCACGCCACCTGCCAGAAGAGACGGAGTTCATTCGGAGGGAAACTCGAAAGGCACACTATGCAGAGCCACATATGTCACAGCGCAACAGCGGTCCGAAACAGTGATGGTACCACCGTCTCCAGGGAGTGTAAATGTCCGCTCGTCATAGCTTGCCACGAAGTCCATGTAAACTGCTGCGGAGTGAAACTTCACGAGAACCCTGTGAGTTGTTAACAACTGGAGCCCATACACGTCGGCCACACGAACTCATAGCATATCCAGTAACACAATCTCAAGGGCAGGGTATGACGCCCAGTCAGAAAATTCAAGTCCAATAGTTTTAGACCGGCAAACAGGGGGTAGGTGGGTCCCCATGTCTCCGACACGAAAAACAGCGCCCTCCCTCACACAGCCAGCACCAGGTAAAGACTGACGGCAATAACCAGAGAGGTCAGGCGATACGTCCTTACCCCACTGTAGCCAGCAGAGGTCCTTGGGTTATGGCACTCATACAAGTGTCCTCAGCCAGAAAGGACTGCACAATCAGCATTAAATGCTAGCTGTGGAATTTTACTTTAAGACTGCAATAAATGGCAATAGTAGTCGGCAGACTCCAAATCCTTGGTACTCTTATCCATTAGGTTGTGGATAAAAGTAACTCAATGTGATCACACACCAAAACTTATATTTGTTGTGTGTGGCTTTAAAATTAGTTCGAATCCAGCAGACCAGGAATCGCAAAGTACCGCTACAATTAAAATGTCAGTTTCACTGTAAGGGAGGTAGAAATAATCCAAGGTGTTGATGGAAACGACACTTATCAGTTGGTAACAATTACCATTTATTTAATAAATTAATGCTAATACAAGGCACGATAATTTCTCATTAAAATACACAGTGGCACAATGCAATACTATGCAGTCAGCCAGTGTAGTCCACCTCCAGTTCAGACTGCTTGAGGCTCCTCAAAATGAATTAACTGTCACACGGGCGTCCACTCAGATGCGAAGTAGCAGTTCCTAGCGACTGCAACAAAACGATTAAAAATAACAATAAAGACAACAGACAGACCTGTCACAGTGATAGTCTTCTGTGATCTATTCTACTACAATAACACGTTGCAAGGTCATCAATCAAACTATAATTATGTCACAGTACTATGACAAGGACAAAATGACTTAATTGAAAAATTTCAATCAAAATGACAATTTTATACAGCTACGTTAATTAGGATAATTAATTTTGGTAATTATTTACATTAATTACTATCTCCAGGATAGTAAACCACGGGCAGATAATTTACGTTACTTACGATCTGCCAACACAGACAGTCGAGCAACCCAAACACTGCTTCTCAAGGGTAACTACCATAACACCCGGTAATTAAACAATCAGTGAGTATATTTCACTCATTACTGTCATGCGGACAGTTAAATGACTCAAAATGAATCACGTTAACACTTAGCTTATCACTCAGACAGCTTGACCACACAGAAAGTAGTCAACACGTTGTTAATCACATTAACCATCACTAATGAAGGTAATTAATTACGTTAATTATGCTCACTGATTGTCCAATCACTACTCACAATTTAAACGAAAATGGGTCGTGCAGACCGCTCAAAACATAGTAGCAATTAGCACTCCACCTCTGGTGCTTAAATACACAATACAACTTGATTACAACACAGTAAATTTATAATACAAAGTAATAACACAGACCCGTAATCACAGGTACAATCTAAGTGAGTTATCACCGAGTTACGCCCTACACAATACACTTCATAAACTGGTTTTCTCCTGGAACGAGAAAGAAAAAAGAAATTACACAGAAATGTTATACACAGTGACGGAATGGATTGAACCGCACAATTACAATGCACACACACATTAATAAATCACAGTACTATGAATAAATGTGTGAAAAGTGTAACCATTGTGACATTATAGTGTGGTAGCGCAGCAAATAATGAGGCAGCTGGAAATGCCCTTATGTACATTAACAAAAAGTAAGTAAGACAGAGTAAATAAAAAATAAACAATTAAATATTTTACTTATAAACTTATCTCTACATTTTGTTGTTATAACTCATAACAAAATAATTCTTAACAGTACTTGCCGAAGCACAAGATATGAAAATACATTTACTTCAGTTGTAAAACAAAAGGGTGACTTAATCTAATACGTACACACGTCCACTGTCACTCATCGTAGCAGGATCACAGCGAGTGATGAAGGCGAGATGTAGACCCCAGGGGCAGCAGTAGTAGTAGTCTGCCTGTTCCAGGGCACCGTCAGGCACCTATATACGCCTGCTGGTGTTGTCACGTTTGGAGGTAAGGCGAGGTTGATAAGGAGACGGCGAAATAACAAATTTGCGGGTGCTGAACAGGGAACCAGCTGCTACACCTGGGTGGTAAGGCGACTCAGGTAGAGGTTTCCAGACGTATGTCTGGGGTGGCTGTCAGGCTGTCGTAGAGGTGTACTGTAGCATGAAGGTGTTGAAGGGAGCAGGAAGAGGCAGCTTTCCACGGCTATGCAGGGAAATTACGTGACACCATACACAACTCCGGCCAATCTACAGTGGTTACACAGATCTTCTGTAATTGCATCTCTGATGCCCGAAATCCTCTCAAGATAACCTGATGTGCTGTCCTCATCCTGCGTAACTCTCTCATTACAGGTTAATGAGAATGACTGGCCATTAGGTTGACTTGAATCAACACACGCACTTTGCACTTCTAATAATGATACAGTAATTAATTAAGGACTACTCACTTTGATAAACCGACTTACATTCAACCAAACTTCTCACATACAATAAATCTCAAACCCAATACCGACTGCATGTGGTAGAAGCTTTTCACAGGAACCCATGTGGGTGCATATGAGCGTGGCAACAGAACCCTGGGGTGCTCCGCATGGCATAGCCTCAAGGTCTCAGAGGCAATACTCACTCACTGCAAGAGAATAGCATGAGGAGGCGAGCTGAGCCACACTGCAGGTGTAGACTAGGAGTCACGAACCCACCCTTGGAGGGATGACTGGTGAGAGTGTTGTGAAACACATGACGTAGACAAGCGCGGTGGATGGAAAATATTTTAAGTCCACATCTGTTCGAAATTCTACGTTATTCACACAAATTTTACTTAGATCACTGGGAATTGAGTCTTAGATTCCTACTAAACATCTCACTGAGTGATATGTTGACGGATCGCTAGTTCTAAGGCCGATAATCACAGATAATTTAGGCAGTCCAGTTGCACACTGCGTGATCGAAAGCCGAGTATTTCTTCTATATATATATATATATATATATATATATATATATATATATATATATATATATATATATATATATATATATATATATATATATATATATATATATATATATATATATTATAAAGAGTCGATGAAGCCTTCAGAATACTGGTACAAGTGCGGCAAGCCTGCTGGCGGGCTCCCCTCAACAATCTTCCCTTGTTTCTCAAAATGACAGCTTCTTTGAGGCCACCAGGTGCCTTCCCCAGTAGGCTCTTATTACTTAGCCACGTGGCCCCTGTGACGTCACAGCCTACAGCCGATGTTAACACAGACAGAGAGGACTATTAGGATTTTCTACTTTCAAGTCCCTCTTGCTCCTCATTCTGTTTCCAAGAAACTTAAGGTTAATACTATACTAATGGCTGTAATTCCCTTCATAGATTGGCTACAGCAGCCTCCGTACAGCAGGGTGTTTGCTCCGTATAGACACCCAACAACACAAGACTACCTTCCAAAATGAAGGACCTAGAGTAATTAGCAGAAAGTGTGACAGGTTAGGGCCGTTTTGCTTTTTTCAAGGGCCCCCAACCTATCACGAGTGTTTTTAGTTACAACAGCGAGGGGCCCCAACCTGTCTTAAGTGTTTTTAGTTACAACAGCGAGGGGGGCCCCCAACCGGTCACCGGGGTGTTTTCATTTTCCCCACGGGCCCCAACCTCTCACAGGGGTGTTTTCATTTATTTCCCCCAAGGGCCCCAACTTGGTATAGGGGAGTTTTCTATTTTTCATATCATTTATTGACTGCTTCCTCCCATCATATACAATATTTCAAAATGGGAATTAAAAGGTTCCCTAATAGGTCCTGCCATTTCGCTCAAGGGGATTAAATGGTCGCTTCCCACCTAACCCGTTTTTCGTTACCTCAGCAAGTGATTGCTCGCCTTCTAGCCCTTGAAATTTGGGTCATAGAGATTAGAAGGCCGCCTCACATCGAGCGTAATGTGCGATGACATCATCTATCATCTTCCCACAATAAGTCAGTTTTCTGTGAGTGTGTATTTGACTCTATCTTCCCTAATATTAACAGGGTAGTAATGAGACAAATGTGTATCAATGATCCTACTCAAAATCACCCTCTAACTGGTTAATACCTTTGCTTAAAATTATACAAACCACTGCTAATTTTCAAATTACATGATTTTGTAGTCTGTTTTAAAGCTGACTCAAGTGCTTCTACAATTCGTTATTGAAGAAGCCATCTCCCAATCAATTTGGTGAGAATTTTCTGACAAATGAACAAACAAAGCATTAGACAATTGGCCATGTCTTACAGAGAATTTATGTTGCGAAATTATACATTTCAAATCTTTAGATGTTTGCCCAACATAGAACCTATTACAGTCTTAACAAGGTATTTTATAAATGACACAATTATCACTACAAGGGCTGATTCTAATAGTTTTCCAACAGTATTTTCGTAATTAAACAATACATGTATATCCAAAGTTTCAAGGCCTTAACAATATTTTCAAACCCAGAAAAATATGGTAAACATAACACATTCTTTGGGCGAATTTTCTCACTGTATATATTATTATAATAATATGTACCACGTGCTTTGCTACGGCAAACTTACTAAAAACTCAGTGGATAACAAAGCTTGAGACCAATAAAATCAATATTCTTAAACTCTTCAACTATGAATTCTGGACTAACAGCCCAAAGAACTCGAAGATACATAGAGGTATCGATGTCATCCACTGGGAAATCCCCATCCCCATTGTCGCTTCCACTTACTTCATACACTGTGAAAGCTGGTGTCATGCACCTCAGGTAACTCCTGAGTGCTCATTTAGCAACATCCAGTGCACTCTCGCTTTGTTTTTCAACACATGCTCTTGACACTTCTCCGTGAGGCTGTCAAAGTCCACTGGCACGCCGCTGCCATGGAAAGTAACATAAATTTCCAAATACCTTACCTTGCAAATTCCAGACATACTGTGTGTACTCACCTAATTGTGCTTGCGGGGGTTGAGCTCTGGCTCTTTGGTCCCGCCTCTCAACCGTCAATCAACAGGTATACAGGTTCCTGAGCCTATTCGGCTCTATCATATCTACACTTGAAACTGTGTATGGAGTCAGCCTCCACCACATCACTTCCTAATGCATTCCATTTGTCAACCACTCTGACACTAAAAAAAGTTCTTTCTGATATCTCTGTGGCTCATTTAGGCACTCAGTTTCCACCTGTGTCCCCTAGTGCGTGTGCCCTCTTGTGTTGAATAGTCTGTCTTTATCTAACCTATCAATTCCCTTGAGAATCTTGAATGTGGTGAGCATGTCCCCCCCTAACTTTTCTGTCTTCCAGCGAAGTGAGGTTTAATTCCCGTAGCCTCTCCTCGTAGCTCATACCTCTCAGCTCAGGAACTAGTCTGGTGGCAAACCTTTGAACCTTTTTCAGTTTGGTCCTATCCTTGACTAGATATGGACTCCATGCTGATGCTGCATACTCCAGGATTGGCCTGACATATGAGGCATACAAAGTTCTGACTGATTCCTTACACAAGTTTCTGAATGCCGTTCTTATGTTGGCCAGCCTGGCATATGCCACTGATGTTATCCTCTTGATGTGGGCTGCAGGGGAAAGGTCTGGCGTGATGTCAACCCCCAAGTCTTTTTCTCTCTCTGACTATTGAAGAATTTCATCTCCCAGATGATACCTAGTATCTGGCCTCCTGCTCCCTACACCTATCTTCATTACATTACATTTGGTTGGGTTAAACTCTAACAACCATTTGTTCGACCATTCCTTCAGCTTGTCTAGGTCTTCTTGAAGCCTCAAGCAGTCCTCCTCTGTCTTAATCCTTCTCATAATTTTGGCATCGTCAGCAAACATTGAGAGAAATGAATCTATACCCTCCTGGAGATCATTTACATATTTCAGAAACAAGATAGGCCCAAGTACAGAGCTCTATGGGACTCCACTGGTGACTAATTCATGCCAATCTGAGGTCTCACTCCTCACCGTAACTCTCTGCTTCCTATTGCTTAGGTATTCTCTTATCCACTGGAGCACCTTACCAGCTACACCTGCCTGTCTCTGCAGCTTATGTACCAGCCTCTTATGCAGTACTGTGTCAAAAGCTTTCCGACAATCCAAGAAAATGCAGTCTGCCCAACCTTCTCTTTCTTGCTTAATCTTTGTCACCTGGTCGTAGAATTCTATTAAGCTAGTCAGGCAAGATTTACCCTCCCTGAATCCATGTTGGCGATTTGTCACGAAGTTCCTTCTCTCCATATGTGTTACTAGGTTTTTTCTCACGCTCTTTTCCATCACCTTGCATGGTATACAAGTCAAGGACACTGGCCTGTAGTTCAGTGCCTCTTGCCTGACACCCTTTTTTTGCATATTGGGACCACATTAGCCATCTTCCATATTTTTGGTAGGTCTCCTGTCTCCAGTGACCTACTATACACTATGGAGAGTGGCAAGCACAGTGCCTCTGCACACTATATCAATACTCATGGTGAGATCCCGTCTGGAACAACAGCCTTTATCACATTCAGATCCAACAGGTGTCTCTTGACCTCATCTCGTAATTTCGAACCCTTCCAAGGTCGCCTGGTTTACTGCCCCCCCCCTCTCCTAGTGCAGTGACTTCACCTTGTCCTATTGTGAAGACTTCCTGGAACCTCTTGTTGAGTTCTTCACACACCTCTTTCTCATTCTCTCTATACCTGTCCTTGCCTGTTCTAAGTTTCATTGCCTCTGTGGGAAAAACCTGCCAGGATTGATATGAGAGGAGACTACCAGGTACTTGTACTGAACTAAATTAAAAATTACTGTCTGCAAATTAATTCAACTAAAATATCTAGCTAGGGTCGTAAATCCTAGCTCCTCTTTTCCTAATGACAGATTGTGGGCTGTAAGGGGGCAGGTGGGGTGAATGAATTAGTTGATATGTTGATTGAAGATCCACAGTCCACCTGCCGACAGGTATCTCACATCAGCTTGTATTTTATACAAGGATAAGATTTAATAAATTCAGTTATATGACTGAACACTGGCTCTGTTTAAATCAGATATTTAAACTTGTACATAGTCTAGCCTAGCACCATAACTATCAACAGCCAATACTATAAACTACAATTTAAAATGTATAAGTATGATAAATGACCTTAAATGTAGTCTAAGTACTGTTAACTAAGTACAAGAAATTTTATTCAACTAAATGAACTTTAAAAAAAAAACTAAGCAAGCAATTGTTAACTTAATTTATATATTCAAGTATATCTGCAATGTATTTATATTCAATTTATATGAAGAGGTACAGTCAGCCTGACTGAATCTTTTCCAACACCATGGACACTTATGATGTCTTGTTTATTTATCGTGACTGAATTCTTCTTAACAATGGACACTTATGAGGTTTAGTGCTTGGATAAAGATTCAACTGCTACACCAATATTAACAAACTTACTGAAAATGAGGCGTTGCCTCGCTTTATAACCGACAGACAGACTTATTAATATATTAAAGTCACACAAGCATATAATTGGCCAATTAATATACTAAAATAACCTTTAATATACTTCTCTGCCAGCTGGGTGCCTGTCTGACAGTATGCCAGACTGAATAACTCTCTCTTGTGAGTTAGACACGATATTTGTATCACAGCTTGCTGTATGATGATCTAGTAGCTTTGCTACTGATTTTTCTTTAATTGCAGTTGCAGAAAGATGAGGGTGGAGGTGGATACAGTCACTGTGTGCTCCACTATTCACTCATATTTCATATAAATGTTCTAGGATTTTCCTTGTAGATATAGTCCAGGTACTCCCCCAGTTCTAGAGAGTGTTCACTGGTGATAAAGATAATTAGATAAGGTGTCCTGAGCTTAAATATCGTAAGGATCCGTCACTGTTGTTCACTGTGTTGTCAACAAACGCGAAGTGCCGTGGGGTTTCGTGGGCGCTTCTCTCAAAGCCATCGCCCCCCCCCCCCCATGCTCCTAGAGCACGGTAGCCTTCTATTAATATTGATTGATATTTTTACTGTCTAGACTTATGATTGAGATAAGATGTGATTATAATATATTAGATATAGATTTAAAGATTATAAGTAGTACTTGATAGTACCACTGATTCTTATTAAGGATTGATTTATAATCCCTACCGGAAATTGATTAATGTTCCAATAGTTTTTTAATTAGAAATCCTTCTAGAAGCTTCTGGATCCTTGAGAGATCATGCACAAAGTCACGTAGGTACCTATAGGGCCCTATAGTGTACGTGATCCTAGTGGCATTATCATCTAGGATCAAGATGTATAATGAATCTATTGTGATCTGATATGATTTTGATACGATTTTGTTTTGATTAGATATGATATAGATATGATACAGAAATAATACATTTCTTAGATGATAATATAGATATAGTGGGTAAAAATTTCCCACAGCCTGTTCTTTCACTGTTGTTTTCCTCCTGATGTGACTGTGGAGTAGCTGTAATTCGATCTTGACTTTGCTTGCATTTCATTAAATTTTTCTGCTTCTCTTTTCACACTAACATACTTATTCCTGGTTCTCTGGTATCTCTCTCTGCTTTCTGGTTTCTGTTATTTCGGAAGTTTCTCCACGCCCTTTTGTTCAGTTCCTTGCTTCCACATGCCCTATTAAACTGTAGCGAGTAATCCTTATACTCGCTCCATTATCTCATTATCTTAATGGCATAACTTATCTTAATATCTTAATAATCCTATCCCTATTTACAGGTAACGGTTTTTGCACCCTCCTATCTTACTGTGAGGTGTAGTCTCCGTATTTAAGCCAGCGATTTGAGAATAGCAAACCAGTACAATCTCCAGTCAAGAATGTAGTACTCGGCGTAGGCAGTTCTAATCGACCCAACGCGTTACAGCTTCGACACAGAGCAGACAGCAGACTACGACCGCATCGAGCCGCCACGCTCTCGCTCCCCGAGTTCAGACACTCACGCTTCCCAATTGAGCGGTCACGCTCTCCCACATAGAGCTCCTCGACTCCAGCCTCACTCAGCTCTCTGCTCTGCTCCAGGCTTCATCTAACGTCTACGACACTGCTGTATCCAGGACTACTAAATAAATATGAAACTCACTAAACACAGTGTATCTGGTTGATACCTGGTTGATGTGGTTCTGGGAGTTCTTCTACTCCCCAGCCCGGCCCGAGGCCAGGCTTGACTTGTGAGAGTTTGGTCCACTAGGCTGTTGCTTGGAGCGGCCCGCAGGCCCACATACCCACCACAGCCCGGCTGGTCCGGAACTCCTTGGAGGAATAAATCTAGTTTCCTCTTGAAGATGTCCACGGTTGTTCCGGCAATATTTCTTATGCTTGCTGGGAGGACGTTGAACAACCGCGGACCTCTGATGTTTATACAGTGTTCTCTGATTGTGCCTATGGCACCCCTGCTCTTCACTGGTTCTATTCTGCATTTTCTTCCATATCGTTCACTCCAGTACGTTGTTATTTTACTGTGTAGATTTGGGACCTGGCCCTCCAGTATCTTCCAGGTGTATATTATTTGATATCTCTCTCGTCTTCTTTCTAGTGAGTACATTTGGAGAGCTTTGAGACGATCCCAATAATTTAGGTGCTTTATCGCGTCTATGCGTGCCGTATATGTTCTCTGTATTCCCTCTATTTCAGCAATCTCTCCTGCTCTGAAGGGGGAAGTGAGTACTGAACAGTACTCAAGACGGGACAGCACAAGTGACTTGAAGAGTACAAGCATTGTGATGGGATCCCTGGATTTGAAAGTTCTCGTAATCCATCCTATCATTTTTCTGGCTGTCGCAATATTTGCTTGGTTATGCTCCCTAAACGTTAGGTCGTCAGACATCATTATTCCCAAATCCTTTACATGCTGTTTTCCTACTATGGGCACATTTGATTGTGTTTTGTACCCTGTATTATGTTTAAGGTCCTCATTTTTACCGTACCTGAGTACCTGGAATTTGTCACTGTTAAACATCATGTTATTTTCTGATGCCCAGTCGAAAACTTTATTAATATCAGCTTGAAGTTTTTCAATGTCTTCAGCCGAGGTAATTTTCATACTGATTTTTGTGTCGTCTGCAAAGGATGATACGAAGCTGTGACTTGTATTTTTGTCTATATCTAATCAACCCAACAACATAACATAACCGTACATTACATTGGTGACCCCGGAGAGTTTCGACGATACCCAGCCACGATTGACTACAACATGGATTCTCACTGGACCTTCACTCCTGCTGTTGCTTGCTGTGAATCACCTCGTGCCATCTGTCATGGAACGCTGCCAAACACCCTTGCCACAGCTATGATTTTCACGCGATCGTCTCTGCATTTTCATCAAACTACAGCTACAGCTACCCTGTGGTCACTTGTTCCTATGAGGGCTTCATATATGACTTCCCTTATTTCTGAGCCATTTAAGGTGAAAATCAGGTCGAGTCCAGCTGGTTTGTCATTTCCTCTCATTCTTGTGGGCCCCTTGACATGTGGGCTCAGAAACTTCCTTGTACTCACTTCAAAAGTTCAGATCTCCATGTGTCTTCACCTCCATGTGGGGTCCCATTCTCCCAAATATCTTTCCATGGTTGAAATCGCTCATGATTAAGAGACTGGATCCATTC
>WNGS01034158.1:0-34284 GCA_020271785.1 Procambarus virginalis | reverse complement strand
AAGCATGTCCTTGGACACAGAGGCTGAGGCGTGCTAGTAACGGCGAAGAGCCGCCACCAAACACAAAACATGATGCACCCCCGGGCCTAACCCACCAAGCATCATCAACCCAGGGACCCCCTCCGGAAAGCAGCAGTCCCAATCTTTGCCAGAAAAGGAGACGGCTGCAGACAAACAAAACCATCACGAAGACCGAAAGAGCAGAAACCCCAGCTCTGGAGGCGTGCATGAAGCATCAAAACCCGACCCCTAGAGGCCAACGCCAACAGAAAAGGAGCTTTGGAGAACAATCCTGAATCGAAGGGGCCACAACAAACCGAGGTGAAGGAAGAAGAGAGCACTCTGTCCAATGACCAGGATGGCTCAAGCGGCGCAAGAGTAGGCCGGAGGTGAAACAATGCACGAGAAAGCTTGCGAAACGGCGCAGAATTAACATCGAAACCGCAAGCAAGCCGAGGAGGCTTCGTCAGCGCCGCACGATACGAGGCGATAGTATGCGGCAAGATGACGGCCCCAAACCTCCACAAGAAAAGGACAAGGCCATGGCAACAAATGCAGCTACACAAGGGACAGGGAAATACAAATGCAGGGACAGAAGGAAAAGGAAGGACCGCCAAAAAAACCCACACTGCCGCCAAGAAGAAACACGCAGGTGGGACACCATCAACGAAGCCACCCGATCTCCAACAGAAGGTGAGAGACTCGAGGCAGAACCAAACCGGCCCCGCCACGGGCCAATGAGCCTAGGCAGAGGCGGAGCCGCAGGACGATCTCGGGTGCGACCACGGAGCCAGCAAAGCCGGAAACCCAAACCGGCAAAGAAGGAGATAGAACATCCGCCATACAGAAAACATCCCAACTCCCGCGAGCCCGCCAGGAGATCAGAGACGACAGTCCCGACACATGATTCTAGAGAAGGAAAACCAAGAGAATGTGAAAATGCCTACAGGCTGGGTACGCCAGGTAACTAGGAACCGAGACCTGGCAATAGGAGAGCCAAAAAGCACAAACAAAACACACACCCATGTGTAGGATAAAAAGGAGAAAATGGAAAAACACAAGAAAAGCCCAGAAGAAAAGCCCCAGCACCAACGGCCAGGGACAAGAGCGTGGAAGGAAGATGAGGAACGAAGAAGGCAAGGAGCAAAACGGGCATGCAAGGAACACAACCAACAACACACAGAGCCGCTGGTCACGTCCCATCAAGCAATGCCAACAACACAAGCGTGACACACATCCCAACACAAGACGAAAAGGAAAAAAGGTGTAAAGGTATGCCAACAGACCAGTACCCGAACCAAGGAGTATGAGCTATGAGGATATGATCACCACATCGAAGATTCCCAAAGGAAGAGATAAGGTAGAGAAAGACAGACTACGGGACCCCAGGGGTACACGCACCAGGGGACACTGGTGGAATGAGAGCCCAAACGAGCCAAAGAGACATGGGAAAGAAGTATTGCAGTGTCAGAGTAATAGACAAGCGGAATGCATGAGGAAGCGATGTGGTAGAGGATGACACCACACACAGCTTCAAGCGCAGATATGATAGAGCCCAGCAGACCCAGGAACCTGCACATGAGCGAATGACAGGTGAGAAGCGGGACCAAAAAGCCAGAGCCCAACTTCCGCAACACAACTAGGGAAGTACAACTAGGTAAGTACTGTACAGAGAATCCAATGTATACGGAAGGTCTAAGCCAGGCACTGCAAGACACGCAAGGAAAGAGTGACCCAGAGAAGACCATGAACAATGGGGCCATGACCACCTTGCAACCATTAACCCAGATGAACAAGTAAGGCCCCAGAAAGAAGCACGGAAGGGCCAAACAAAAATCCCCAACCAATCCCCAACACACATCCACAGCATGAAAACTGCAGCAAAATGTTACCTCAGAACATCTAGACAGGAACACGTACCCCATAACATATACCCTTACCACTGTAACTCGTAACCTGGTGGAGGTAGGGCCCCTATCTGGACTTAAGCATGGGCTGGACATGCATAAGAGTGGGACAGGATGGGTATAAATAGGAGCTGCCTCGTACGGCCCAATAGGCCTGCTGCAGTCACCTATGTTCCGATGTTCACATATTCGTATCCAAAAATCACTAACCAGAGCCAGGCCGAAGAGAAGCCAGACCACATAAACTCACCTGCAGAACGCAGGCACAAACGTGTCACAACACGTTTGTGCTATAGCAGCAATCCAGAACACTCCCAGGAGCTACCGGGCATGGACTGGAGAATGGAGAAGAGCGAAAGGTGAAGCACCTAAGAGAAAAGGGATGCAAAATACCAGCACACATGCACACCACCTGTATCAAAACAAACAACCACGGTGCATGCGCAGCAGGAATGCCAGACGTGTCACAACAAGGGTAAGAGCTACGAGGAAAGGTTAGAAGCATTAAATATGCCAAAACTAGAAGACAGAAGAAAAAGAGGTGATATGATCACTACATACAAAATAGTAACAGGAATTGATAAAATCGACAGGAAAGATTTCCTAAGACCTGGAACTTCAAGAACAAGAGGTCATAGATATAAACTGGTTAAACACAGATGCCGAAGAAATATAAGAAAATTCACTTTCGCAAACAGAGTGTTAGACGGTTGGAACAAGTTGGGGGAGAAGGTGGTGGAGGCCAAGACCGTCAGTAGTTTCAAAGCGTTATATGACAAAGAGTGCTGGGAAGACGGGACACCACGAGCGTAGCTCTCATCCTGTAACTACACTTAGGTAATTACACTTAGGTAATTACATGTGGAGGGGAGATGGGAAGGCTGGCATGAGGTGGAAGGGGGGGAGGGAGGGGGTGACCAGGCAGATCATAGACATATCATCTGTCTTTGTCCAATCTCAGCTCACCCACCCACCTGCCTGCATGCCCATTTACCCACCTGCCAATCCACCCACCCACCTGGTCATCCACCTGCCTGCATGCCCACTTACCCGCCTGCCAATCCACCCACCCATCTGTTCATCCACCTGCCTGCATGCTCACATGCCCACCTGCCTGCATGTTACAGGATGAGAGCATAGCTCTCATCTTGTAACTACACTTAGGTAATTACTTACCCCACCTGCCAATCCACCCACCCACCTGCCTGCACGCCTCTTTACCCACCTGCCAATCCACCCACCCACCTGCCTGCTCACCCACTTGCCTGCTCGAACCTGTTCACCCACCAAGCCCATCTGCCTGCCATCCACTCATCCAAAACCCACCTATCCCTGCCTGCCTGCCTACCTACCAGCTAGGTAGCTAACCATCCACCCAGCCCCACATACTAATTAGTGTGTGCCAATTCAAATCATGAGTGGTATAAAAATTGTTGGAATTGGTCCCTTTTGTACTCAGAGGTGAATAAGTACTATTATCCGGAACACATGATTATCCAGCTGGGGGTCCTTCCCATATAGTCCGGATAATCGAGAGGAGACAGTATATATATATNAGAGGAAGAGTTTTGTCAGCTGCCCATGATGATCCTATGGGGGGACATCAAGGCATTAATATTACGTATCACAAAATCTGCAAGTACTTTTTCTGGCCAAGCTGAAAAGCGATGTGGCAAAATTTTGTAATGCATGTATTGCATGTCAACTTGTTGGGAAACCAAACCAGACTCCACCTAAAGCTCCTCTTAAGCCTATTGTCGTGCCGGAGGAACCATTTTCTCATGTGGTAATGGACTGTGTTGGTCCATTACCTAGAACTAAGTCTGGTAATATTTATCTAATTACGATGATGTGTATCACGACTCGTTACCCAGAGGCTTTTGCTGTAAGGAACATCCGAGCAAAGACTGTTGTTGCTCGTATGTTGCAATTTTTTTCCACTTTTGGACTGCCTCGGGTTGTACAGACTGACAATGGTACTAACTTTAAGTCTGATATTTTTGAACAATTTTGTAAGGACCATGGAATAACTCATAAGGTTTCCAGCCCATACCATCCACAGAGTCAGGGGGTCATTGAAAGGTTCCATCTAACTCTGAAGCAGATGTTGAAGACATCGTGCGAGAGTTCCCATACCTTCTGGGACGAGAACTTGCCGTATGTTTTGTTTGCTGCTAGGGAGGGGTTGCAAAGTTCACTGGGTTGTTCTCCTTTTGAGTTAGTCTTTGGCCATAAAGTTCGTGGACCCTTGCAAATGTTACAGGAGAATCTGTTAGGGAACGTAACGTTAACCGAAGGTTCGGCTTTCTTTGCGCAACACCACCAGAGACTCAAGGACTGCAAGGCTGCGGCACTAAAGTATCTTGGGAAGGCCCAAGAGAATATGAAAGAACGGAACGATGCCAAGGCTAAGTTGCGGGTATTTCAGCCCGGTGACCCTGTCCTGGTACTAAAGCCTCGACTGGGGAGCACTATGTCCCACAAGTACGAGGGCCCCTACATTGTGACAGAGAAGACTGGGGACCTCACGTACAAAGTAAGACACTCTGATAAGCGTAAACAGGTAATGCTCGTACACGTGAATCGGCTGAAGAAGTTCCAGGGCCCCAGGCCCATTGCACTAACCAATGTTTCCATTTCCAGTGAGGGAGGGGATGATTGTTCTGGGGACCCAACTAATCTCATTCTCAATAATTCTAGTTCTGTGAATGCTGTGGAGGAGGGACTGTCCCATTTGCAGATGTCCCAACGTGACGAGGTGCAGTCGTTGCTTGACGAATTCTCCAGTCTGTTCGGGGAGGTCCCGACCCAGACTGATGCCATTTACCATGATGTCGAGTTGACGGACTACACCCCCATTCGCCTTCAACCCTATCGGATGAGTCCGGAAAAGAAGGCCATCGTCCGTAAGGAGGTCGACTTCTTGCTCCAGCACGGCCTCATCAGGCCGAGCCAGGGCTCTTGGTGCTCGCCCTGCCTTTTGGTCCCCAAACCAGATGGCTCCTGGCGATTATGCACCGATTATCGGCAGCTCAACAAGGTGACCATAGTGGACGCCTATCCGTTGCCACGTCTCGAGGACTGTATCGACGAAATCGGGAACGCCACGTACGTATCGAAATTCGATCTATCGAGAGGGTACTATCAAATCCCTCTCACTGAACGTGCTAAACAACTAACGGCGTTTGTGACCCCCGAGGGTGTGTTTGAGTATCAAGTGTTACCATTCGGCTTGCGTAATGCCCCTGCCACGTTCCAGAGGCTAATGAACTCTTTGCTCGCTAATGTGCCAAATTGTCGGGCGTATTTAGATGATATTGTGCTCTTTGATATTAATTGGGCTGACCACATAGCTAGGTTACGCCAGTTGTTCACAGTGTTGAAACATGCAAATCTAACCTTAAATGCTAAAAAGTGTCATTTTGGCCAAGGCACAGTGACGTACCTCGGTTATGAAGTGGGCCAAGGAAAAGTGTTACCTCGACAAGACAAAATTAGTGCTATTCTGGACTATCCAGTGCTCAGGTCTAAAAAGGACATTCAACGATTTATCGGTATGTGTGTGTACTACCGACGCTTTTGTCAGAACTTTTCCAGTGTGGCCACTCCTCTCACAGATTTGTTGCGGAAGGCCGTTAAATTTAAGTGGTCATCGGACTGTGCAGAGGCATTTAAAAACTTGAAATTGATCTTAGCTTCCGCCCCAGTGCTTGCTAGTCCAAGGTTCGACCGTCCGTTTAAAATTCAAGTTGACGCGTCTGACTCGGGTGCTGGTGCAGTGTTGTTGCAAACTGGGGATGATAAAGTGGAACACCCAGTATATTATTACTCTGTGAAATTTGACAAGGCGCAGCGCAATTATTCGGTGATAGAAAAAGAGGCGTTGGCGCTTGTGCTAACTTGCAAAAAGTTCGAAGTGTACCTCACAGGTAATATAGTGGAAGTGTACACGGACCATAACCCATTAGTTTTCATGAATCAGATGAAGCAGAAAAATAAGCGCATCCTCAGGTGGGCATTGTACCTACAGGACTTTAATCTATCTATTATCCACCTACCGGGCCGGCTCAACGTGATAGCCGACGCTCTGTCCCGCTTGCCTGAGTAACATTCATCTGAGCCGCAGGAAGCCATACCAAATGTCATGCTTTAGTTATTTTTTTTAGGTTCTCCTGTGACATTAAATATCCCGTGTCCAATTTATTTACTTTTGTTTTTTTGTTTGGTGTATGTTTTTCTTTCAGAGAATTCCCTTGTAATTTTTTTTGACAGAAATTGTTGTTTGGTTGATTTTCTATTATGTCATGGATGTCCATTTTATTCTGTATACTCTTACAAAAAAATATGACTACTATTCTAGTAGTCACATTTTTTTTTCTCTGAAGGGGGGAGGAGTGTTACGACTCTGGGTTCTTTAGATGGAAACCAGAGGTCAAAATTGAGCTTATTAACGACAATATGGCAGGGCACGCATAGAGAGAGTTAGCTGTTTGTAATCATCCCTGCCAGAAGTACGATTATTTGTGTGGCTCACAAAGCATGTAGACTCTTAAACTTGTTGTGGATTAAGTAACATTGTTATAAGTTTAACTACCCGTAGAATGAGGAAAGTAGCAATATGAGGCATAAGGGGAAGATGTTTTAATGTGTATAGCTGTATGATCAATTGGGCTCTTCCCGGCACCACACACGCATGCGGGAGGGCTCGAGACTGGGACGGTCTTCTCTGCTGACTGCTGTGCTGTTCGGACGCGCTCTCCTCCTTCCTCTTAATTCTTTATTTCTGTGACTTAGTTGGTTAAGTACTCCATTACTCAGTTTGTATGTCTGGCATACCTATCGTTATATGTGTAGAGTAGTATACCTGGGGTGTAGTAAGTGTTATTTAAGGTTTATCGTACCTGTTATGCTAACAGGGGTCCCAGTGTACCACGTGGTCCCCTACCCTAGGCTGACGCTAGTGTGTTATAGTAGAGCTTTACCCTAGCTTGCTTTCAGTGTAAAACCTTGTATCCTGTCTAGGTGGACCAAGGCTTTTAACCCTTAAATGGCGCATAGCTATATACCCTTTGACACCCACAGGCGCATACAAAAAAAAAAAAAAAATTATTTTTTCTTCCTAACCTGTTAATTTGTGTTCACTGATCACGGGAAAAATAGTAAAAAAATCGTAAGTAGAATATATTGGCCGCTATAGGGCAGGGAAGTCTGGCACAAAACAGGCGCTCACTCAGCATGCGTCCCAGGCGGTCTGTTGATCGCCAGCTGTCAGGCCGGAGTTGCCACAAAGAGATAATTGCCTAATTATTTCAATGTCTCTGATTGATTTTTCGTAGTTTTTTTGCTGTAATATTATTCAATAGTGTGTAGTGTGATATATTTATATAATGAAATGGGTGAATCATCGCTGTACTCAAAAATATGGTGTGCATATTGTTGATTCAATTATGTTCATCAAACAGTGAACAAATACTTTATCGGTTGTTATACTATATACACAGGTTATATATAAGTATCTGCATGTTTTGTTCACCATAACGAACCACTAAGTTGCTATTATGAGTCAAAAAGTAACGAGGAGTGACCGCCGTGTACCAGCCAGCCACTCACACCCTCCCCTCAAGTCATCTGACTCGCCCACATTCTCCTCCCACAATACTGTTTTTGCTTTTATTCACTATATACAGACGCTATATATAAGTATCTACATTCGTGTTCACCATAACGAACCACTAAGTTGGTATGCTGAGTGGCAGTGGCAGACAGTGGCAGCCCGCCACTGGCTGCCACTGCCACTGATGGACCTCACAGTCAGCTGATGGCTGCCGCCCTCAAGGCCACACGCACTATTTCTCCTCCAACAATACTGCTTGTGGTGTTATTACGCTATATACACACATTATATATAAATATCTACCGGTTTTATTCACCAAACTTGTACAAGTAAACTGGTATGGTGCCCAAAGACGTGATCACCAGTAAACAACACAATAATTCCTGCAGACGACGCTCCTCTCACCAAAATGGCGGCTCCCAACCTCCTACTCTTGCTGTTTATACTCTCTATACACACGTTATATATAAGTAGCTACATTTGTGTTCACCATAACGAACCGCTAAGCTGGTATGGTGAGTGCAGTCAGTAAAAGGTGGCCACACACAGTCAGATAACAACGCCACCACCCTCCCTCCCACAGCATTACTCCTCCCTCCATGGAGCACAGCGCTAAATATCATCACAATCCTCTTATTATCAGACCCATGGTCAGTTTTATCACAGTCAGGGGTCTTCTGTAATAATATTATCGCTACATAATAGCATGAACAAGTATATTATGGCATTTTTAGGCGATGCTGTGGTCACAAGCTGAACAGCAGTGCTGTGAGCTCATGCTGCGTGCGTCAGGCTTGGTAGCTTACTCGATACTGAGGCCCCTAACACCCGGGAGTTTGGCCCACGATTTTTTTTAAAAATGGCGTCTGTTTACAAGAGCCCTGATGAAGGTGTGGTGAACCCCGTGTATCCGCGGGCCGTTTAAATCTTGCGTAGTACTCCAACGCATCATATGATGCGACGCGCAATTTTCTGCAAGTCGGTCAACGCATCATATGATGCGATGCGCAATTGAAGGGTTAACGTAAGATTGTGTGGTAAAGTTAGTATTAAATTGTTATTGGTGAGATTGTGTATGGGGGGTGTTAAGGGGTTAATAAATAAGTAAGTTTGAACAGAGTATCCCTTATTCCTGTGTGGGAGTACAATGATCATTTCCTAGACTAACCGGGTTTAGTAGCAAGTATTTATTATTGTGGATATTTTACTTTGGGGGCCGGGCCTTTTGTCCTCCCATATCTTGATACCTCTAGTCTACTTACCCTTACCCTTTAATAGTACCAGTTTCCCCATAGGCAACCCACAATTTTTTATAACATATTCAATAGTGTGTAGGGTGATATATTTATATAATATAATGTGTGAATCATCGCTGTACTCAAAATTATAATGTGCATATTATGATTCAATTATTGTGTTCATAAAACAATAAACAAATAATTTGACGGTTATTACACTATATACACAGGTTATATATACGTATCTGCATGTTTTGTTCACAATGACGAACCACTAAGTTGATACTGTGAGTCAAAACGCAGCGAGGTGTGGCCACCACATCTGCCAGCCAGCCTCTCACCACCATTCCCTCCCTCAATGACTTCTCACTCGCCCACATCCTCCTCTCACCATACTGTTTTAGCTTCTATTCACTATATACAGATGTTATATATAAGTATCTACATGTTCTGTTCACCATAACTTTTCATCTAAGCTGGTATAGTGCCCAAAGAGCATAGTGGCCACCCCTAACCAGCATCACAAATCATGCAGATGTCGCCACCTCCCTCACCAAAATGGCTTCTCTCCCCACACTCCTTTTACTGTTATTACACTATATATACACATTATATGTAAGTATCTACATTTGTGTTCACCATAATGAACCACTAAATTGGTATGCTGAGTGGCAGTGGCAGTGGCAGGAAGTGGCAGTCTGCCACTGGCTGTCACTCCCTCCCTCCCTCATCTCACCTGACTTGCAACCATTCTCCTCCCACCATACTGTTTTTGCTTTTATTCACTATATACAGACGTTATCTATAAGTATCTACATTTGTGTTCACCATAACGAACCACTAAGTTGGTATACTGAGTGGCAGTGGCAGCCCACCAATGGCTGTCACTCCCTCCCTACCTCACATCACCTGACTCGCCAACATTTGTCTCCCACCATACTGTTTTTGGTTTTATTCACTATATACAGATGTTATATATATAAGTATCTGCATATTTTGTTCACTATAGCAAACAACTAAGCTAGTATAGTGAGTCCAGACAGTAAAAACTGGTCACACAGAGTCAGCAGACAACACTACCTCCTACCACTCCTCCCATTACAGTGCTAATTATCACAAAAATCCTGGCCATTTTTATCACAGTCAGGGGTCTTCTGTAATACTAACATTGCTAAATAAGAGCAAGTACATATATATTATGGCATTTTAAGGCAATGCTGTGGTTACAAGCTGAATAGTAGTGCTGTGAGCTCATGCTGTGTGCGTCAGCCTTGGTGGCTCACTCAGTACTGAGGACCTCACACCCGGGAATATGGCCCACAATTTAAAAAAAAATGGCGTCTATTTACAAGAGCCCTGATGAAGGTAAGGTGAACCCCCATGTATCCGCGGGCCATTTAAATCTTACGTAGTACTCCAACACATCATATGACATGATTTGCACTTTTGGGTAAGTTACTCAACACGTCATATGACGTGTTGCGCAGTTTACGGGTTAAAGCATAAAATCTTTAAACAAGTCACACCACAATACAAAATCTATGTATAGCTAATAAGGCTTTAGGAAATAAGATTTGTTTCCTAACTTAGTACAGTAGTACAATCTTGAAATACAATGCACTTGCCATTAATGAATACTGTTTACTATAATAAACTACTATACGAAGATAAATGGTCTAGCAAGCCATATGAGGTAAAGCCTAGGCCATGACCTACACACATTAAACATAGAAGTTGTTCACCAGAAATATTAGTTAGATCATGTCACACCAGTAGTTGCATGGCATTCCCCAGCCAGGGTGACAACAACAGTACCTCTCAGCTTACCATTACATATTTATTTCAAGAGTTAAAAGGATGCACTTTCTGTAAGAACATCATACAGGCTCCCAGATTACAAGTCAGAAAATGATTCAAATACACACCTAATCTGGCTCAGCAAAACTTAATAAACAGTAATTTGTCATAGGAAAATGGCCGTTATTACTTACAATGTACATATTTGGGTAACAAACTTTAAAAAGATAATAAAAATATGAATGTATAAATCTTTCTTGCACTCAATGAATTTTCCCACTGCCTCTATATTTCATTGTAGGATAGTGCATCATAAGATTCTCTCAGCAATGAAAAGCAATCTTAATTTTCCTCCGTATACATAGCAAATACCTCTTTAAAATCCTTGCCACACAAGAAATGTGCATTCTAATCAAATATAATGAGTAAGTGGTAATTTTTTCTGGACTACTTAAAAGATTAATCTAAAGAGGCAAGAATGTTTCTCACATCAACCTCCTCTACTCATGTTACTCAACACCAACCTCCTCTACTCACATTACTCAACACCAGCCTCCTCTACTCACGTTACTCAACACCAGCCTCCTCTACTCACATTACTCAACACGAGCCTCCTCTACTCACGTTACTCAACATCAACCTCCTCCATTCACTGCTGTTTCACTCGTGTCACTCACATTAACCTCCTCCACTCATTGCTGCTTCACTCATCAGGCAATATCATTATTCACTATGCACACTGCCTATAAAATTCAATCAGAGGTAGAGAATGCGAGTCCAGCTGTGAGAATAAATATAGTCTGGCTACAGTAGCATTGCGGTGTACAAGGTTACCAGTTGGGCATGTTGAGTACTTAACATAAGCATGCACTATTTAGTCCAAGTTCCAGCATTATTGCCTTTCTTACATCAATTGAACTAATCCAAATAATAATAATGATATGAACATACACTGTATTAAGAAATGTTAGTAGGTGGTAGAAGTCTCTAGAGGCAGCTATGGATAGATACTAGATTGGCTGACTGGCTGGCAATTGGTTCTCGAGTGATCAAGCAAACTGTTAAAGATCTTCTACTAATTTCTTACCAGTTCTGATTCAACAAGCCAGCTGTATTGAGTAAAAAATTTTAAATAAAAATGTTTGCTCCATACTTACAACATTATTATACACCACCACCACCAACCTTTATTGATGTGCCAACAGTGTTAATTAGAAGTGATAATAGTGTATATGGCAGCATTGAGTTAACTACTGGCAACACATTCTACACAAACTTAGGATCATGAACACTAAATGAATGCCACAGCCTTTCTCACCAAGTACCTACAGACATATGGCTTCTTCTTTTGATAATGTATTTGCTAATTTAAACTCAAGTAAAGCATTATTTTCACAGAGAAAATTTGTCAACATTAACTTGCTTTAGCAATTGCTCAAAATTTAAGTAAAATTACAACAATTATATTGACCACAGCACAGAGTGTGACCTAAAAAAAAAATTGAGAGCCCAATACTGTATAGCAGAAACTTCAGAAATCTAGCAAAATATTTTCCTAAAAGAAAAATTCTTCCAATGCAGAAGAGTTTTACATGTTTCATACTATTTTTTCATTAAGAGTTGTAAAATTTGTCCAACTCGGCATCTTTAACCCTTAACCCTTACACTGCTCAGGGGTCCTGGGGACATTTACACCCCTGTGCGCAAGAAAAAAAAAAATTCAAAAATTTTTTTTCGTCTTCTAAACATGTTAATTTGTGTCCCCTGAGCACGGGAAAAATAGCAAAAAAATCGTAGGTGACATATTTTGGGCGCAATTGACCGAGGAAGTCTGGCAAAAAGTGAGCGTTGACAGAGCGGTCGCCAGGGCCGGTCAGCGTCACCCGCGCTGACAGATGGGAGTTGCCACAAAGATATTATTACCTAATTGTTTCAATGTCTCCGATTGATTTTTTCTTAGTTTTTTTGCAGTAATATTATTCAATAGTGTGTATTGTAATATATTTATATAATAAAAGTGGTGAATAATCGCTATACTCAAACGTATGGTGTGCATATTAGTAATTCAATTATTATGTTCATAAAACAATAAACAAATAGTTTTGCTGCTATTACACTCTATACACAGGTTATATATAAGTATCTGCATATTTTGGTCACCATAACGAACCACTAAGTTGGTATTGAGAGTCGAAAAGCAACGAAGAGTTACCACCACACACCAGCCAGCCACTCTCTGCCACTCCCTCAACACACGCACTAAACTTTCTCCTCCAACAATACCATTTGTGGTGTTATTACACTATATACAGACGTTATATATAAGTATGTATATATTTTGTTCACCACAACTGTACAGCTATGCTGATATAGTTAGTTCAGGCACTAAGAGTCGTCGGTATACACAGCTGGCGGCTGGCGGCTCCCTCACTCATTCAAGGTCACACGCACTAAACTTTCTCCCCCAACAATACTGTTTGCAGTGTTATTACCCTATATACACATATTATATATAAATATCTACATGTTTTATGCACTATAACTGTACACCTAAGCTTGTTGTGCGCCCAAAGAGCATAGTGGCCACCCTCTAAACAGCTTGACAAATCGTGCAGACGACGTCACCTCCGTCACCCAAATGGCTCCTCCCAGCATAATCCTTTTGCTGTTATTACACTAATACACACATTATATATAAGTATCTACATTTGTGTTCACCATAGAGAACCACTGAGCTGGTATGGTGAATGTAAACAATAACAGGTGGCCACACAGTCAGTAAACGATGCTGTCTCCCTCAGTCTCTCAGCATCACTCCTCCTACAGCGCTAATTATTACAACAATCCTGCTATTATCACAACCCTGGTTATTTATATCACAGTCACGGGTCATCTGTAATATTGTCATCACTAAATAATAACAGTTATATATTTATTTTGACATTTTTCGGTGATGCTGTGGTCACAAGCTGAACAGCAATGCTGATCGCTCATGCTGCATGCGCCAGCCTTGGTTGCTCCAACAGTACTGTGCCTCTCACACCTGAGAATATTGCCCACGATTTTTTTTTTAAATGGCGTCTGTTTACAAGAGCCCTGAGGAAGCTACTGTGAACCCCGTGTAGCCGCGGGCCATTTGAATCGGGAATGGCACCCTATGGCGTATATATACGCCATGCGCACCATGGGACATGTTACTCAGGGCATATATATACGCCATGCGCAGTTTAAGGGTTAAACTACGCAACGCGCCTGCAGGCTCACATCTGGTTTGCGCAACGCACCTCTGGGTATTTGTATTTTTCACGTCCCATTCAAAACTCCCGCAGCTACATGGGGTTCACATCAGCTTCCTCAGGGCTCTTGTAAACAGACGCCATCTTTAAAAAAAATTGTGATCGACATTCCCGGATGTGGGAGCCTCAGTAGTGAGTGAGCAACCAAGGCTGGCGCTCACAGCATGAGCGCACAGCACTGCTGTTCAGCGTGTGTCCACAGCATCGCCTAATAATGTCAAAATATATATATAACTTGTATTATTTAGCCATGATAGTATTATAGAAGAGCCTGAGTGTGATAATGACTGGGTACAATGTTCAAATATCAGTGAATGCTGTTCACGATGTTCACAGCGCTAGCCACCGCACCAGAGCATTATTTTGTCCATCTAGGAATCTTCAAATGACTTCTTAGGTTCCTTTTCAAATTAAACGTGTGATCAGTTATTCATTTACAGGAATTAGTGACCAGGATTGTGATAATAGCAGGATTGTGGTTATAATTAACATTGTGCGTAGTATTGTGGAAGGAGGAATTTTGGTGAGGGAGGGAGAGTGAGAATTGAGGTAGCCTCATTGTGTGTGTGTGGCAGCCACTCATGTTTTGCTCACCATACTAGCTTAGTGGTTCGCTATGGGCAACACATATGTACATGGGTATATACAGTGTGTGTATATAGTGTAAGAACAGCAACAGGAGCATGTTGAGAGGAGCTATTTTGGTGAGGGAGGTTACGTTGTAATCGTAGTGTCGTCTGCTGTGTGATTTTTCATAACAGTAACAGGAGTATGTTGATAGGAGCTAAGAACATAAAAACAAAGGTAACTGCAGAAGGCCTATTGGCCCATACGAGGCAGCTCCTATTTATAACCACCCAATCCCACTTATATACATGTCCAACCCACGCTTGAAACAATCAAGGGACCCCACCTCCACCACGTTACGTGGCAATTGGTTCCACAAATCAACAATCCTGTTACTGAACCAGTATTTACCCAAGTCTTTCCTAAATCTAAACTTATCCAATTTATACTTGTTGTTTCATGTTCTGTCTGGCCCATACGAGGCAGCTGCTATTGGCCCATACGAGGCAGCTGCTATTGGCCCATACGAGGCAGCTGCTATTGGCCCATACGACGCAGCTGCTATTGGCCCATACGAGGCAGCTGCTATTGGCCCATACGAGGCAGCTGCTATTGGCCCATACGAGGCAGCTGCTATTGGCCCATGCGAGGCAGTTGCTATTGGCCCATACGAGGCAGGTGCTATTGGCCCATACGAGGCAGCTGCTATTGGCCTATACGAGGCAGCTGCTATTGGCCCATTCGAGGCAGCTGCTATTGGCCCATACGAACTATTTTGGTGAGGGAGGTGACGTTGTAATTGTAGTGTCGTCTGCTGTCTGCTGTGTGATTTCTGATGCAGTGTATGGTGGCCACTGTACTGTTTGGACACTATACCGGCTTACTTGCATAGTTCTGGTAAATAAAACATGTAGATAGGTATATATAACATGTGTAAATATGTTATATGGAGAGTAAGATGTTGGAGTGAGGGAGACTGGCTGGGTGTGGCTGTTCTCACTCCAGGTGTTCTGAGTGTGTTGATGGTGAATGTATATAGTGTGTGACAGCGTATAGTGTGTAAATAGATTGTATATATACATAAATTAGCATGATACATAGTAAATATGTGCAGCATATGTGTACACAAGTGTCATGCACGTAACACAGTGTCTTCGGACAGTACGGATGTTTTACTGCCATAATATAGTGTACGTGTTTATTATACATAGGATTAGCACGTAAAAACAAATAAAATGTATTTGGAACTGTGCGAAAAAAAATGAACGAAAATATATTCGCGGCAACTTGCGCGCCCCGCCGGCCCGGGAGCATACGGCACGGGCGCACGGGGAATGATGACGTCACGCCCCAACTTACGGACCCCATAGCAACCAAAGTAAGTACAATTTCAATTTTTTTCTACATTCACATACTGAGGGAAGGGTTTCTGACACTTTAAAAAGAAAAGAATTTTTTCCAGAGAATTTATTACTTGCGCACTGCGGGGGTGTCATATTTGGAGGCAACGCAGTTAAGGGGTTAACCACTGTGATGCGCCATGGTATTGGGATATTCCCCCTGTGTGACGAAAATCAAGTGTTTCCAAAATTGGTGATCTTTGAAAATGATATATTCCCTTCCCCGACATGTACATGTAAAAAAAAAACAGCGTTGAATGTAATGAAAACGCAACTTTCTGCGTGAGACCCAGAGGCTGCCCGGAGCTTACTAGGCTGCTATGCTAATGTCAGACTTTGGCATCAGTCATGTGTGTATGGCGTTCTGTGGGCCTACCGGGAACCACGAGCCAGAACCTGTCCCCAGAGAGAGGCCCGGGAGCAATGGCCTATAGAAACCCCCGTGTGATTGGAAGCATCTGTCTGCCGTCAAAAACAGGTCAGGCACCCAGAAAGATAAATATCTCAAAACAAACCCACATTCTGGTGAAATTATTGCTACCATAAGGCAAACAAGTGGATAGAACTCCCCTAAAAGAACTGAGCCAACGATCATGATGTCACCGTGCTGCTGTCTGTGCAGCTCCCCTTCNTAAGGTAATTTATGAATTACAGTATTTTTTAGTAGAGAAGTAATATATAGGCACAGTATGTAATATGATAATGCATTTTTATTGTGTACAAGAAAAAAAAAGACACTGACACAAACGCCTCCTGAAGGTCACCTCTTGCAACGAATCCAACGACTGGGTTGGTCCCATATAGTATGTTGAATCGAGGTTGTACTGTAGTTCTCTAATCTGTGGTTGGTTAGGTCCCGATAGATTTCCTGGTATAATATTGTTGTTTGCTATTTTCCACCTGAGACTAGGCAAGTTGAAGTCACCTAGGAAGATAATATCAGGTATCGGGTTCTCCAAATTATCAAGGCTATTCTCTATTTGTTTATCTGTTCTGTGAATTCCTCAGCCGTTGCATCTGGCAGTTTGTATATTAGAATAATCACTAAATTATTTTCTCTATTTTTAATCCCAGTACCCTACCACCTCATTTGTAATGTTTAGGAGCTCCAAACACACAAGGTCTTCCTCTAATATACAGACCCACTCCTCCATGTGACCTAATTTTCCTATCACACCTGTATAGGTTATATCCTGGAATCCAGATCTCACTGTCCAACAATTCCCCTGCATGGGTTTCTGTGAAAGCTCCAAATACTGCATTTGACTCCGTGAGGAGGCCATTTATGAACTGTAATTTGTTATTTGTTCTTGTTTTCAGTCCTTGTATGTTGGCAAAGATGAATGAGGTTACTCTATTAGTGATAGTTTGAATGGGAGACTTTTCTGGCAAGCCCATTATGCGTGGACATAATAAGTTTGTTCTGACCAGTACTGATTGTTGTAGGGCAGTTGCCTGTCGTAGTTGTAGTTCCCTTTCGGTGTGTAATTGTATCTGTAATTCTGGAATGCAAGTGGATCTGGCATCCAGTTCCATACACTCTCCGTGCTCCTCCTTTTAAATTCTCTGTCAGTCTGGTATAAAAAATTTATAGAGTTTCCTCCAAATTCATTTTCCTGCTTGCTACTCTTTATGTAGCGTTCCGTGCCTTTCACGTGAAAGTGTGGGCAGCTGAGGTCATAGCATTTTCTGTCCTCCAGTGATGTTTGGCACATGTCAGGATGGAAAAACCTACATATTGATCCAAATCGACACTCACCTTTCCTAAGCATATTTAAACATTTTTTGGGATGTTGGTAACTGCATTCTAATCCTTGCTTATTACCAGCATATCTATGTCTGCATATGCCCTTTGCATAAAATTTGCATAAGTCTGTCCTTCTGTTCTGAATTTCTCTATCGGGAACCATTGTAGTGTCTGTACCTATCGAGCTGTCAGTGCTGTCTGGTACACCTTCTAGTTTACTGTCATCAACATCCGGGCCTACTGCGTCAGAGTTTACAACTTCCTGAGTTTCAGTCTCGGTTTCATCCCTGACTATAGCCTCCGCCCCTGGTATATTACAATTGTTGTTCCTTTCCCACTCCTTCTGGATGGCTGGTAGGCTTTCAATGAACAATGTTTTCCATTCATGCGTCATGTTATCTAGAAGGTTTTTTAGGATATTCCAAGCTGGCAGGTCATTTTTACACGCCCAGAGCAGGTGGCCAGCTCTCAGTGCCATGGTGTTACTCACTCCTGTACAAGCCGAATGGAATCTAGTCTTACAGATATAACATTCAATTCCCGTTAACTTCGTCTTTAGGGAGTTGTTACAGTGGCCACAATTTTGTTTATTTACTCCCATTTTGCCTAGTTTTGTTGTATATATCTATATATTTATATTATTATATGTATACCGTATATTTGTAACAATATATATGTTTATTTGTCCTACTGTATGGTCAGTACTTATCGCACGGTCGAGGGTGAGGGTCCCAGAGGCTGTATAGTTGACACGTTGTTTTCCCAGGCCGCGGCTGGAGGCCGTCAGTTGCCAGTTACTTGGGTTATACACTGATATATTAACCCTTTAACTGCGTTGCCTCCAAATATGACACCCCCGTGGTGCGCAGGAAATAAATTCTCTGGAAAAAATTCTTTTTTCTTTATAAAGTGTCAAAAACCCTTCCCTCAGTATGGGTATGTAAAAAAAAAGTCGTAATTGTACTTACTTTGGCTGCTATGGGGTCCGTAAGTTGGGGCGTGACGTCATGATTCCCCGTGCGCCTGTGCTGTAAGCTCCTGGGGCGGGTGGGGCGGTCGGGGCGGGGCGCGCGAGTTGCCGCGAATATATTTTCGTTCATTTTTTTCGCACAGTTCCAAATACATTTTATTTGTTTTTACGTACTAATCCTATGTATAGTGAACACGTACACTATATTATGGCAGTAAAACAACCGTACTGTCCGAAGACACTGTGTTACGTGCATGACACTTGTGTACACATATGCTGCACATATTTACTATGTATCATGCTAATTTATGTATACATATAATCTATTTACACACTACACACTGTCACACACTATATACATTCACCATCAACACACTCAGAACACCTCGAGTGAGAGCAGCCACACCCAGCCAGCCCTCCCTCACTCCAACATCTTACTCGCTAACATTGCTCCTCCCACCATACTGTTATAGTTCTTATTACACATGTTCTATATACCTATCTACACGTTTTATTTACCAGAACTATGCAAGTAAGCCGGTATTGTGTTCAAACAGTACAGTGGCCACCATACACTGCATGAAAAATCACACAGCAGACAGCAGACGACGCTACGATTACGTCACCTCCCTCACCAAAATAGCTCCTCTCAACATTCTCCTGTTACTGTTCTTACACTATATACACACACTATATATACCCATGTACATATGTGTTGCCCATAGCGAACCACTAAGCTATTATGGTGAGCAAAACAAGAGTGGCAGCCACACACACACAATGAGGCTACCTCAATTCTCGCCCTCCCTCCCTCACCAAACTTTCCTCCTTCCACAATACTACGCACAACGCTAATTATAACCACAATCCTGCTATTATCACAATCCTGGTCACTAATTCCTGTAAATGAATAATTGACCACACGTTTATTTTGAAAAGGAACCTAAGAAATCATTTGAAAATTCCTAGATGGACGAAATAATGCTGTGGTGCTGTGAACATCGTGAACAGCATTGAATCACTGATAATTGAACATTGTACCCAGTCATTATCACACTCAGCTCTTCTATAACACTATCATGGCTAAATGATACAAGTTATATATATATTTTGACATTATTAGGCGATGCTGTGGTCACACGCTGAACAGCAGTGCTGTGCGCTCATGCTGCGAGCGCCAGCCTTGGTTGCTCACACAGTACTGAGGCTCCCACACCCAGGAATGTGGACCACGATTTTTTTTAAAGATGGCGTCTGTTTACAAGAGCCCTGAGGAAGCTGATGTGAACCCCGTGTAGCCGCGGGAGATTTGAATGGAACGTGAAAAATACAAATACCCGGAGGCACGTTGCGCAAACCAGACGCGAGCCTGCAGGCGCGTTGCGCAGTTAAAGGGTTAATTCGCTTGTATTACAATAAGGGATTTTCTGCTTTATTTCCGACTTGCAATAGTATTCACTTTCTCTATTACTAATTTCTTGATCCCCATTCCCCTATTACACTTGTTGGAAACCAAATTTGCTAGTAAGCACACACACACACACATTAAATACATGGATGGGGATATACTAAAGAAATTGTTCATGACTTTTGTTAGGCCAAAGCTAGAATATGCAGCTGTTGTTTGGTGCCCATATCTTAAGAAGCACATCAACAAACTGGAAAAGGTGCAAAGACATGCTACTAAGTGGCTCCCAGAACTGAAGGGTAAGAGCTACGAGGAAAGGTTAGAAGCATTAAATATGCCAAAACTAGAAGACAGAAGAAAAAGAGGTGATATGATCACTACATACAAAATAGTAACAGGAATTGATAAAAGCGACAGGAAAGATTTCCTGAGACCTGGAACTTCAAGAACAAGAGGTCATAGATATAAACTGGCTAAACACAGATGCCGAAGAAATATAAGAAAATTCACTTTCGCAAACAGAGTGGTAGACGGTTGGAACAAGTTGGGGGAGAAGGTGGTGGAGGCCAAGACCGTCAGTAGTTTCAAAGCGTTATATGACAAAGAGTGCTGGGAAGACGGGACACCACGAGCGTAGCTCTCATCCTGTAACTACACTTAGGTAATTACACTTAGGTAATTACACACACGGTGGGCCACACGGGACGTGGGCCTATGGGCTGGGTTCTGGCACCACGAGGTGGACTCAACAAAATTCACTTGTTATTTCCTTAAAGCACAAAAGTCGGATGGCAATCACTATGGTATATTGTTTAATAAGTTGAGATGCACTTTATGAGTTATCTGACTGTGTTTAGTTCCTGTATCACTGAAATATCCCGAGATATATATTGTTTTTCACAGAGCTCGCGCTCTCGTGTGCTTCCCCTCCCCACACACTACGAGCTCCCTGAAACCTCTCTGAAGGGGCCAGGTTCTGGCACTAGTCCCTGGTAGGTCTGAACTCCATAACTAATGTCTTGGTCTAATATAACATACATTAGCCCGATAAGCTCCAGGAAGGCGTAGGGGCTCCCCACAGAGAACAGCGACATCGCATCCCGCAGGATTGGCACGAACAGCTTCAAAAGAGCAGACGACACACCTACTGCCGAGACCAACGCACCAGACCCAGGATCATCTCCAAGCACCTCCATATCCTCCTAAAGCCAGTCTGAGGACAGCTCAAGAAGGGAAAAAAAAAAACGCAAGACCGACGCCAACAGGCCATGGGCATGCAAGTCCCAAGCGACCAGGGCAGCTAAGAGGGTGGGAACCTGCATGTGAAGTTGCACAACACCAACATTCCGAGGAAGGGCAGGGCGAACAAGCACGCATAGAGGTGCTCAAATTTGCCCTCCCACCCCCCCCCCCCAGGAAAACCTGGATCACCGTATGAACCTTGTACCACTCAAGTGTATGGGACCGACATAATGAGTGCCATGCCTCATACTAGAAAAAGGGGCAGTCCGCAAGCCAGGACGACTTCAGAACCTCATAACAAACCCAATACGGAAAAGAAGATCTAAACATGGAAGAAGAAGGTTCCATTATGGAGGTATAATCTGGGTCGCGCAGGAGGTAAGCCAAATGGCCTCCCATACACCACATAAGGTGGGACACGGAGACTGAAAACCTCCAGAAGGACGGGACCAAAGACCCCAAAAACCTGGGATGGGACCAAGAACCAAACCCAGGCAGGGACTGATGCCAAATCCAACTCGTACAAGGAGTGAGGAAAAGAAAACCCCACTCCCTGTAATAGCAAACCTGGCTCGAAGGGTACAAAAACCCAAGCAGGGTCCCACAGGGTCCAAGGCCCCCCAAGTCATCTTCTTTCCCGCCCTGGGAACCTCCCATGAGGACTTTGGGCCTAGCCATCCTCCAAGTCCCCTGCCTCAAAAGAAAAGGCAGGAGCAACCGAGAAAGCAGGGATGAAAGGGGCCTACTGGTCAGACCCTGAAGCTCCGACTGGAGGAACATACTCGAATGCCTCCATTGCCACATCAGGGGGCATCCCCCGAAACTGTGCAAGTCTCAACACCAACTAAACCCTGCTCTGACTCCAAAACCCTCAAATGATTCGGAGCCGGAAGCAGGGGGAGGGGAGGACCAGGACGAACAACAGATGGGGAAGGACAAGGGGACGCAGACTGAACCAAACTTGAAGCAACTAACACCCCCAAATCCGGGTTCTTATAACTAAAACAGGGTAGTCTCAGGGCTTCCGGGTGAGCAACCAACCTAGCACATTGCAGCAACCTAAACTGAGCATGCATCGCTGAAGCTGCCTGCACCCAAATATCATGATCAGAGGACTGGATGCATTAGAGTACAAACAAGGGTAAAACCTCACAGGAATCTAGGTCGAAGGTGTCACCAACCAAACCAGCAGCATGACAGAGGCACAAATGGTGAATGTCACCTTGAGGCAAGGAGACAGAACAACCTTCAAACTCGCTCGAAGCAAGAGGGGACCCAGGGGTCACATCCATTGGACCAAAGAGTCCGCGCAGGATTTCCCAGGGCCCTTAGTTGTGTAACCTTGATAAGGGAAGCCCAGGCAGGGTACGGCTAACCGGCGCCCAAATTACCAAACAAACTGCTAAAGCTAAACCCCCGGGACATGTACACTCATGGAGGCCTAGTGGAGGACCATCAGACATAAATGGGTGTAACCAAAACCAAGGGGTTACCCCCCCTGGCAGTGAAACAAAAAACAAAAGAAAAATCCCTACAAGAGGACACGTGCCCAGGCAGAACAGAGCTGGCCGCTATGAGAGGTGAAAACTAGCTGCACAGAACCGTGCACCCCAACCAGTGATGAAACTACCCCCTACCCAGAGGCAAACAGTGATGCATAAACACCCCAGCTGACACAAATGGCAGTCAATCACCTAGCATTAAAAGACCTTGCAAAGGTAGACCCCAAGGTGACTTGAGGAAGGTGGTCCCAAGCCCCAAGGGCAGTACTTACAGGGCACCTAGGGAAGGGGACCCTAGATGCATGCTGCCCGAGTAATTGTGAAATAACTCCTGGTTCGTGCACTACCATGGAGATGGCACCACACCACAAGGCACACAATTGGAAAAACAGGAACCAGAGGCACACGACCTTGCCAGTTCACATCAGCCACAGAACTGCAGGGTGGCTAGCTGGCACAGGGGTCTGGGGCTCTCCCTTCCTCCTCCCAGGGAGGGAGGGAATGGGGTTGCTAAGACAGCAGTGAGGTGATTTATGCTCGTTTGCTCGTTTTCATTTGGGGAGTTCTGTCCACTAGTTCGGCTTTCAGTAGCAATATTTTAACCAGAATAGGGGTTTATTGTGAGGCGCCTACCTTTCTGGGTGTCTGAACCAATTGATGACAGACACAGAATTATTCCAACCACACGGGGGTTTCTATAGGCCATTGCTCCTCGTGCCTCTTTGAGGGGGTCAGGTTCTGGCTTGTGGTCCCCGGTAGGCCTAGAAATCCATGCGCATTGACTGATGCCAGGGTCTAATACATTCCTATCAGCCCGGTTAGCTCCAGGGAACCGAAGGGGCTCCCCCAGAAAATGTAGATACTTATACAAAATATGTGTATATAGTGTAATAACAGCAAAAACAGTATGCTGTGAGGAGCAATGTTGGTGAGTGAGGAGGCCTTGTCTTCTGGCTAGTGTGTGACTTTTCATAAAGTGTATGGTGGCCTCTATGCTGCTTGGACACCATACCAGCTTAGTGGTACGATTATGGTGTACAAAACATGTAGATACTTGTATATATAACTTGAGTATATATAATATAACAACAGCAGAAACAGTATGCTGGGAGGAGGAATGTTGGCGATAAGGTAGTATCGTCAGCTAATCGGTGTGGTGGCCGCTATATTGTTTGGACTCACCATACCAGCATTCACCACACCAATTACCTTGAATAAAACCAATCAGGAAAGGAAAAGGAGGTGCGATGGAACCAAGGTCAAATTGACAAACACTTCCAAGTCCAAGTCCCCTAAAATTTAAATGGGGCAGCTCCAGGGCAACCAACTTGGCACACACCTAGTGCAGTGCAGGACCAAAAGTCGGTGATGCAAAACACACGCTGCTTGAAACTTCTGGGCTTCCACAGAAGAATAGATGATCGTGACCACCTGGGGGAACAAGTCCCACATGACTCTGGGATGTAGATGTCACCGCCCAACAAGCTGCATGGCAGAGGCAGAAAGGAGCATCATCCCTCTGAGGCAAGGGCAACGAGCAACCCTCAAATTTGCACAAAGTAGGAGCAGGTTTGGAAGAGGTATTCACAACCGAGGCCACAGGGGCTTTCCAAGACCTGTAGGGTAATGGTAGCAGGAAGCCCAGGCACTGGGGGCCAGCTATGCCAGTAAACCTTGTCAGTGCAGGCAAACGATTGCGAAAGCTGAAGGAAAGCCCCGTGGGCAACAGAGGAGTTCTACAGAACATACTCAAGGCTAGCCTAATAAGGCGAAAGGCAGAACTCCTCTGCCGAAGAGGCAAACAAAACACCAGAAAAAAATAAAAAATAACACTAAACCCTTGATACTCCACAACAGCAAACAAGCAGTTAGAGAGAGGCACGCCATTGTTAGCTGAAGAGCTGGCAGCACCAGCCGCAATGCACCCTCACTTATAATCTGGAAGAAAATAAGGAGGATGAAGCAGTTGAAAACCTGACTTCAAGAGAGGACATTATGGCAACCTTAGAAATTTTTTTAGTGAGTATAATTGGACAGACTTGTTGCTAGGCAAGGAAGTGAATGAGATGTATGTCAAGTTTTGTGAAATATATGATAAAGGCACAAACAAATTTATACCAAAACAGAGATGCAGAACTAGGAAACAGGATTGGTTCAATAGGAATTGCGAGAGGGCCAGAGACCAAAAGACACAAAAATGGAATCAATACAGGAAGAGGCCAAACCCCCAAACATACAAACGATACAAAGATGCGAGAAACAACTACACAGCAGTGAGGAGAGAGGCAGAAAGAAATTTTGAAAAAGGGATTGCAGACAAATGTAAAACAGAACCAGGTCTATTCTATAAATTCATAAACAACAATTGCAGGTAAAGGATAATATTCAGAGGTTGATAATGGGAAATAGATTCACGGAAAATGAAAAGGAAATGTGTGAAACACTAAACGAAAAGTTCCAAAGTGTGTTTGTACAAAATGAAATCTTTAGGGAACCAGACACAATAAGAATTCCAGAGAACAACATAGAGCACATAGAGGTGACTAGAGACGAAGTGGAAAAATGCTCAAGGAGCTAAGTAAGAACAAGGCAGTTGGTCCAGATGGAGTTTCACCATGGGTTCTGAGAGAATGTGCACCTGAGCTCAGCATTCCACTTCAGCTGATTTTTCAGGCATCCCTGTTTACAGGAGTTGTAGCTGATGTGTGGAAAAAGGCTAACATAGTTCCAATCTACAAAAGTGGAAGCAGGGAAGACCCCCTTAATTATAGACCTGTATCATTGACAAGTGTAATAGTCAAAATATTGGAAAAATAATTAAAACTAAATGGGTAGAACACCTGGAGAGAAATGATATAATATCAGACCGACAGTATGGTTTTCGATCTGGAAGATCCTGTGTAACGAACTTACTCAGTTTTTATGATCGAGCAACAGAGATTTTACAGGAAAGAGATGGTTGGGTTGACTGCATCTATCTGGACCTAAAAAAGGCTTTCGACAGAGTTCCCCATAAGAGGTTGTTCTGGAAACTGGAACATATTGGAGGGGTGACGGGTAAGCTACTAACATGGATGAAAAATTTCCTAACTGACAGAAAAATGAGGGCCGTAATCAGAGGCAAGGTATCGGATTGGAGGAATGTCACGAGTGGAGTACCACAGGGTTCAGTTCTTGCACCGGTAATGTTCATTGTCTACATAAACGATCTACCAGAGGGATTACAGAATTACATGAACATGTTTGCTGATGATGCTAAGATAATAGGGAAGATAAGAAACCTAGATGATTGTCATGCCCTTCAAGAAGACCTGGACAAAATAAGTATTTGGAGCAACACTTGGCAAATGGAATTTAATGTGAATAAATGCCATGTTATGGAATGTGGAATTGGAGAACATAGACCCCACACAACCTATAAATTATGTGAGAAATCTTTAAAGAATTCTGATAAAGAAAGGATCTAGGGGTGGTTTTAGATAGAAAACTGTCACCTGAGGACCACATCAAGAACATTGTGCGAGGAGCCTATGCTACACTTTCTAACCTAAGAATTGCTTTTAAATACATGGATGGAGAAATACTAAAGAAATTGTTCACGACTTTTATTAGACCAAAGCTGGAATATGCAGCGGTTGTATGGTGCCCATATCTTAAGAAGCACATCAACAAACTGGAAAAGGTGCAACGACATGCCACTAAGTGGCTCCCAGAAATGAAGGACAAGAGCTATGAGGAGAGGTTAGAGGCATTAAATATGCAAAAACTAGAAGATAGAAGAAAAAGAGGCGATATGATCACTACGTACAAAATAGTAACAGGAATTGATAAAATCGACAGGGAAGATTTCCTGAGACCTGGAACTTCAAGAACAAGAGGTCATAGATTTAAACTAGCTAAACACAGATGCCGAAGAAACGTAAGAAAATTCACCTTCGCAAATAGAGTGGTAGACGGTTGGAACAAGTTAAGTGAGAAGGTGGTGGAGGCCAAGACCGTCAGTAGTTTCAAAGCGTTATATGACAAAGAGTGCTGGGAAGACGGGACACCACGAGCATAGCTCTCATCCTGTAACTACACTTAGGTAATTACACTTAGGTAATTACCGGCCAACAACACTCCTCAACCCAAGGCAAGACGGAAAGCCCAAAGCCCCAGACGCACCCCAAAGGTGAAGACCACCAAATGCGAGCAAGTCCTCTAATTGGGAGTGATTCCCAAACGCCCCAGGGAAGATAACCATAATTACGCAAGGGCAGTACTTTCGGAGCACCTAACGAAGGTGACCCTTGGCACATGTGAGTCCAGTACTCTACACTGCTGGCCAATGCACACTTTCATGTAGGAGCAGCCTTCACAAGGCAAAACACCAAAAACAGCAAAGTGTGGCCAGAGCAAACCAATAACCACCAGGCACAACATCTGTCAAGAACTAGCTGATGGCAGCCCTGGAAACACAAACCGAAACTGTCTCTATTTTCCGCTTGTTACAACTTGTAATAAAGTTGTTACATCTTGGCTTAACGTGTTTATGACGTATTAGAACATTGTTACAACTTGCTATATTGGTTGTTATAACTGGTTAGGAAGTGTTAAAAACTTGTTCGAACGTTGTACCAACATCGTAGTTTTGGTGTGTGTTTGGCGGGAGCTTGGTTCACCAAAGTCGGCTTCTCCTTCCCCCACTGGGGGCGGAGGCGGAGCTAACAAGCGAGGGGTTAATTGACCAATTTTTTTGTAGTTTGGTTTCTTTATGGGGGAGCCCTTTTGATATTGTGAGGGTGTAGGTCCCAATTTTCAACCAGGCAGTAGTCTGTTTTGACTTGCCTACCTTTCTGGGTAGGTAAGCGATGGTCGAGAGCAAGATGATAAACTTAAATGTAAAGTGTTCATGAGCCATTGGTCCCTGCACCTCTGTGAGAGGACCAGGTTCTGGCTCATGATCCTCGGGAGTTATACAAGAACTCTGTGACTGTTGACTCCAAGTAGTGTGGCACTTAATCAGTAAGCTGGCTTCAGGGAGCCGCAGGTCTTTCCACAGAAATAAACATTAACCCTTACACTGCTCAGGGGTCCTGGGGACATTTACACCCCTGTGCGCAAGAAAAAAAAAATCCAAAATTTTTTTTCGTCTTCTAAACACGTTAATTTGTGTCCCCTGAGCACGGGAAAAATAGCAAAAAAAATCGTAGGTCACATATTTTGGGCGCAATTGACCGAGGAAGTCTGGCAAAAAGTGGGCGTTGACAGAGCGGTCGCCAGGGCCGGTCAGCGTCACCCGCGCTGACAGATGGGAGTTGCCACAAAGATATTATTACCTAATTGTTTCAATGTCTCCGATTGATTTTTTCTTAGTTTTTTTGCAGTAATATTATTCAATAGTGTGTATTGTAATATATTTATATAATAAAAGTGGTGAATAATCGCTATACTCAAACGTATGGTGTGCATATTAGTAATTCAATTATAATGTTCATAAAACAATATACAAATAGTTTTGCTGCTATTACACTCTATACACAGGTTATATATAAGTATCTGCATATTTTGGTTACCATAACGAACCACTAAGTTGGTATTGAGAGTCGAAAAGAAACGAAGAGTTACCGCTACACACCAGCCAGCCACTCGCTGCCACTCCTTCAACACACGCACTAAACTTTCTCCCCCAACAATACCATTTGTGGTGTTATTACACTATATACAGACGTTATATATAAGTATGTATATATTTTGTTCACCACAACTGTACAGCTAAGCTGATATAGTTAGTTCAGGCACTAAGAGTCGTCGGTATGCACAGCTGGCGGCTGGCGGCTCCCTCACTCATTCAAGGTCACACACACACTAAACTTTCTCCCCCAACAATACTTTTTGCTGCTATTACACTCTATACACAGGTTATATATAAGTATTTGCATATTTTGGTCACCATTACGAACCACTAAGTTGGTATTGAGAGTCGAAGAGCAACGAAGAGTTACCGCCACACACCAGCCAGCCTCGCTGCCACTCCCTCAACACACGCACTAAACTTTCTCCCCCAACAATACCATTTGTGGTGTTATTACACTATATACAGACGTTATATATAAGTATGTATATATTTTGTTCACCACAACTGTACAGCTAAGCTGATATAGTTAGTTCAGGCACTAAGAGTCGTCGGTATACACAGCTGGCGGCTGGCGGCTCCCTCACTCATTCAAGGTCACACGCACTAAACTTTCTCCCCCAACAATACTGTTTTCAGTGTTATTACCCTATATACACATATTATATATAAATATCTACATGTTTTATGCACTGTAACTGTACACCTAAGCTTGTAGTGCGCCCAAAGAGCATAGTGGCCACCCTCTAAACAGCTTGACAAATCGTGCAGACGACGTCACCTCCGTCACCCAAATGGCTCCTCCCAGCATAATCCTTTTGCTGTTATTACACTAATACACACATTATATATAAGTATCTACATTTGTGTTCACCATAGAGAACCACTGACCTGGTATGGTGAATGTAAACAATAACAGGTGGCCACACAGTCAGTAAACGATGCTGTCTCCCACAGTCTCTCAGCATCACTCCTCCCACAGCGCTAATTATTACAACAATCCTGCTATTATCACAACCCTGGTTATTTATATCACAGTCACGGGTCATCTGTAATATTGTCATCACTAAATAATAACAGTTATATATTTATTTTGACATTTTTCGGTGATGCTGTGGTCACAAGCTGAACAGCAATGCTGATCGCTCATGCTGCGTGCGCCAGCCTTGGTTGCTCCAACAGTACTGTGCCTCTCACACCTGAGAATATTGCCCACGATTTTTTTTTTAAATTGCGTCTGTTTACAAGAGCCCTGAGGAAGCTACTGTGAACCCCGTGTAGCCGCGGGCCATTTGAATCGGGAATGGCACCCTATGGCGTATATATACGCCATGCGCACCGTCGGACATGTTACTCAGGGCGTATATATACGCCATGCGCAGTTTAAGGGTTAAGTATACAACTTTTGAAAAACAAATTACATTCTGGAAAATCAATTATAATAACTGAATTTTAACCATTGTGTTGCTAAGAGCTATTTGGCCATTGTCACCCACAGGCGCATAAAAAAAAAAAATTCTTCTAAACCTGTTAATTTGTGTTCCCTGATCACAGGAAAATAATAAAAAAATTGTAAGTGGCTTATTGTGCCCACTGTAGGGCGGGGAAGACTGGCAAGAAAACAAAGAGGCGCTGACTTAGCGTGTGTCCCAGGCGGTCTGCTCAGCCCCAGCTGTCAGGCAGGAGTGGTCACAAAGAGATAATTACCTTATTATTTCAATGTCTCTGATTTATTTTTTTTTTAATTTTTTTTTAATATACAGAAGTACTGTATGATTATTTGTGTGGCTCACAAAACATGTAGACTCTTAAACTTGTTGTGGATTAAGTAACATTGTTATAAGTTTAACTACCCGTAGAATGAGGAAAGTAGCAATATGAGGCATAAGGGGAAGATGTTTTAATGTGTATAGCTGTATGATCAATTGGGCTCTTCCCGGCACCACACACGCATGCGGGAGGGCTCGAGACTGGGACGGTCTTCTCTGCTGACTGCTGTGCTGTTCGGACGCGCTCTCCTCCTTCCTCTTAATTCTTTATTTCTGTGACTTAGTTGGTTAAGTACTCCATTACTCAGTTTGTATATGTCTGGCATACCTATCGTTATATGTGTAGAGTAGTATACCTGGGGTGTAGTAAGTGTTATTTAAGGTTTATCGTACCTGTTATGCTAACAGGGGTCCCAGTGTACCACGTGGTCCCCTACCCTAGGCTGACGCTAGTGTGTTATAGTAGAGCTTTACCCTAGCTTGCTTTCAGTGTAAAACCTTGTATCCTGTCTAGGTGGACCAAGGCTTTTAACGTAAGATTGTGTGGTAAAGTTAGTATTAAATTGTTATTGGTGAGATTGTGTATGGGGGGTGTTAAGGGGTTAATAAATAAGTAAGTTTGAACAGAGTATCCCTTATTCCTGTGTGGGAGTACAATAATCATTTCCTAGACTAACCGGTTTAGTAGCAAGCATTTATTATTGTGGATATTTTACTTTGGGGGCCGGGCCTTTTGTTCTCCCATATCTTGATACCTCTAGTCTACTTACCCTTACCCTTAATAGTACCAGTTTCCCCATAGCAACCCACAATTTTTATAACAAGTGGTTGGCCAGTCCGGGAAGAACTATTATTGTAAAAAATTAGATCTTTGAATGCCAAAACTAAAAAATTCTTGTTTCCGCAGAACGGTTGTGTGCTAGCCTAGGGTCCAGCTCACCTGGCGTAGGACATTCATTGCACTGACTGGACACCCAACTGGATCTCTTCACGATTAAGGTTAGTGTGGCCTTGTGTTAGGGGCCGTGCAAATTTTTGTTTTTTTTTCCAATTTTAATTTTAAATTTTTCTGTGGCTAGGAGCTAAAATTTTTAGTGATGTCTTCTGACATGCAGAGACTGGCAGAGGAGCCTTCATTGGGGGAAATAAAGAAACTTACCAAGTCTAATTTAGTATTGTTAGGCAAGGAATTTGGTCTAGAATTAAATGCCGCAAATAAAAAGTGGATCTTGTTGAATGAAATACTACAACATTGTATCGATGAAGGACTATTGGCAGAGGATACTCCTTTATGCCAGCCTAGCCAAACAGAAAGTGCAGCTCATACAGAGAGAGAGTTAGCTCTAGAGTTAGCAAGAATAAAATTAGAGGAGCAAAGACTCAAAACCGAGGAGGCTAGAATTAGAGCGACTGCCCCTAGACCTCCACCTGCCGGGGATTCAAACCCCAGGCATTATGAGAAGAAGCATAACTTGCCTGAATTTTCAGAGTCGGATCCTGAAAGGTTTTTCAACCATTTTCAGAGATTGGCCCTGTCCATGACCTGGCCAAAGGAAGAGTGGGTGAAAATCCTACAGGGAAGACTCAGGGGTAAAGCCCAAGATATTTTTATTAATATGCCTGACGACGAGTGTTTTGATTATGATAAAGTCAGGGAACGAATTTTGAGGGCATATGAAATTACTCCTGAAGCTCACCGCCAAGCTTATCGCAACCTTAGGCCTACACACAACCAACCGTTCACGGAATTCGCGACTGATCAAAGTAGGCTGTTTGATAAATGGATTCGCTCGGCTAAAGCCGAAACATTCGAGGCATTGAAAGACTTAGTTTTAAAGGAACAGTTTATAGATAGTATGCCAGACATGGTAGCTCAGTATTTAAGAGGAAGGGTAGAGTTAAATTCTAAAATAGGGGATTTGGCCAAGATGGCAGAAAACTACCAGTTGGCGGGCAAAAGGCCCAATAAAAATAATTTTACCCCACAGAGTAGCAAAACTTATACCCACAGCCAGTCCAGACCAGCTCATTCTAAACCTTTACCTAATGCACCTTCTGTTTCAGACATAACTAACCCTGTTAAATTGTTTAGCCCCACGACACTCAAGAGTGAACCGAAGGGTAATTCGGTTAGTAATGTCTCTTCTCCCCGACGTTTTTGTGGTCATTGTAAAAGTTCAACCCACCATATTAGCCGTTGTTGGCAACTGTACCCGGAAAAAAGACCCAATGCTCTCGTTGTGACACAGGGCTTGAGGCCTTCTGAAGGGTTAGGGAGTAAGACTTCCAACCCACAGTGGTTGGACCTGCTTACCCCATTCTTATCGAAAGGGAGACTACTTTTGTCTGAGGGTTCTTCCTGGAGGGACGTGGTGATCTTCCGAGACACCGGTGCCATCCAGACTTTAATTTTAGAGAGTGTTTGCAAGGTGCCAATACTCTCGACACTGGAGAGGTGGTACTGGTCGAGGGTGTCACTAGTGATACTCGAGCAGTACCCCTCCGTAAGGTTACCCTGGAATCTGATTTCCACAAGGGTATTTGTACAGTCGGAGTCACTTCGTACCTACCTTTCCCTAATGTTGATGTAATATTGGGTAATGATTTAGCCGGGGATAAGGTAGGGGACTCCAGACTGCCTGTTATGTTGCCTACCCCAAAGGTTTGCCTGGATTCACCCACCGCAGAGGATAATGTTGTGTACCCTGCGTGCGTGGTGACTAGGTCTATGGGACTTAAATGTAAGGGCAGCCCTGTGCTTGCCAAGGTGGTAAATCCCAAGGACACGAGGGACCTTCCGAGTGGTGAAAGCCCAGTGGACCTTGCGGACACATTCATGGCCCGACTCGATGACAGGGCCGAGGACATTGTGGAGAGCCTGCCACTGCCGCCTACCGAGAGTAGTGGGGAGGTGGAGAACACTGTTGAGCCTCGGCCAATGGCATCTGACCAAGGCCTGGATGCCTCCTTCAGTGAGTTACAAAAAGCTGACCCCAGTCTTGCAGATTGTCACGAGACAGCCGTCTCTAGGGAGGAAATTGTAGACGCAGCAACTGGGTACTACTACAATGATCGGATTTTGATGAGAAAATGGAGACCTCAGAGTGCTCCCTTGTCAAATGAGTGGGAGGTAGTCCACCAGGTTATGTTGCCGACCTGCTATAGAGAAAGAGTTTTGTCAGCTGCCCATGATGATCCTATGGGGGGACATCAAGGCATTAATATTACCTATCACAAAATCTGCAAGTACTTTTTCTGGCCCAAGCTGAAAAGCGATGTGGCAAAATTTTGTAATGCATGTATTGCATGTCAACTTGTTGGGAAACCAAACCAGACTCCACCTAAAGCTCCTCTTAAGCCTATTGTCGTGCCGGAGGAACCATTTTCTCATGTGGTAATGGACTGTGTTGGTCCATTACCTAGAACTAAGTCTGGTAATATTTATCTAATTACGATGATGTGTATCACGACTCGTTACCCAGAGGCTTTTGCTGTAAGGAACATCCGAGCAAAGACTGTTGTTGCTCGTATGTTGCAATTTTTTTCCACTTTTGGACTGCCTCGGGTTGTACAGACTGACAATGGTACTAACTTTAAGTCTGATATTTTTGAACAATTTTGTAAGGACCATGGAATAACTCATAAGGTTTCCAGCCCATACCATCCACAGAGTCAGGGGGTCATTGAAAGGTTCCATCTAACTCTGAAGCAGATGTTGAAGACATCGTGCGAGAGTTCCCATACCTTCTGGGACGAGAACTTGCCGTATGTTTTGTTTGCTGCTAGGGAGGGGTTGCAAAGTTCACTGGGTTGTTCTCCTTTTGAGTTAGTCTTTGGCCATAAAGTTCGTGGACCCTTGCAAATGTTACAGGAGAATCTGTTAGGGAACGTAACGTTAACCGAAGGTTCGGCTTTCTTTGCGCAACACCACCAGAGACTCAAGGACTGCAAGGCTGCGGCACTAAAGTATCTTGGGAAGGCCCAAGAGAATATGAAAGAACGGAACGATGCCAAGGCTAAGTTGCGGGTATTTCAGCCCGGTGACCCTGTCCTGGTACTAAAGCCTCGACTGGGGAGCACTATGTCCCACAAGTACGAGGGCCCCTACATTGTGACAGAGAAGACTGGGGACCTCACGTACAAAGTAAGACACTCTGATAAGCGTAAACAGGTAATGCTCGTACACGTGAATCGGCTGAAGAAGTTCCAGGGG
>WNGS01034155.1:0-10208 GCA_020271785.1 Procambarus virginalis | reverse complement strand
GTTACGGCTGAAGTAGTCCCTGCCAAGGGTCCAGCAGCTAATGGCCCAGCTGCCCTCGGGCCAAGCCCAGCTACTGATGTCTTGGCTGCCGGGATACGCTGCCGATGATGCAGCTGAGATGAGAGCAGCAGTCGGTGTGCCGGCTGAACATGCCCCTGGGGGCCAAGCCCAGCCGTCGATGTTCAGGCTGATGTGGTCCCGGCCGACGGTCCAGCAGTCGTCGGCCCAGCTGGTGGTGTGCCAGCTGACATGCCCCCTGGGGGCCAAGCACAGCTGCTGTTGTTCCGGCTGATGCGGTCCCAGACGATGATCCAGCAGCTGAGCACAGCCGGAGGGCCGGAGGAAGCCGGAGAGCTTCCTGGCATTACGTTGGTACTGGATGAATATGTTAGGTTGGGCTGACCTAACCTACTACCCTAACCTAACCTAACCTAACTTAACCAAACCAAACCAACCCGAACCTAACCTAACCTATCCGGCGCTTGGTTCGTCATGTTTAGTTGGCGTCGCCAGCTCTATATTTCGTCTAATTTTTTAATAAAAAATATTTTCCAGATTAGAATTATGCCGGAGCAGCCGGCCCATCTCCATTATTCTAAGGTACAGTCCTGCCCGTGTTCCCCTCCACGCCCGCGTGTGCGGCGCCCTGTTGTAGTTGGGATTGTCCCCGGCGCCTGGCGTGTACCCAGCGCCTGTCCCGGCTGCTGATGTTCCGGCGGAAGTGGTTCCCGCCGATGGTCCAGCAGCCGAAGGCTGGCATGCTGAGCTAGCCCCTGGGGGCAAAGCACAGCTGCTGTTGTTCCGGCTGATGTGGTGCCAGCCGATGATCCAGCAACTGTTGGCACAGCAGGTGGTGAGCCAAGCTGAGCATGCCCCTGGGGGCCGAGCACAGCTGCAGCTAGCCGGTCACCAAACAAACCTACCGAACCTAACCTAACTGATGCTTGGTTCGTCGTCTTTATTAGGCGTCACCAGCTCTTCATTTCGGCTAATTTTTTAATAAAAATATAATTTTCAGATTAGAATTATGCCGGAGCAGCCGGCCCATCTCCATTATCCTAAGGTACAGTCCTGCCCGTGTTCCCCTCCACGCCCGCGTGTGCGGCGCCCAGTTGTAGTTAGGATAGTCCCCGGTGCCCAGCGTGTACCCAGCGCCTTTCCCAGCTGCTGATGTTCCGGTGGAAGTGGTTCCCGCCGATGATCCAGCAGTCGAAGGCTGAGCATGCTGAGCATGCCCCTGGGGGACAAGCACAGCTGCTGTTGTTCCGGCTGATGTAGCGCCAGCCGATGATCCAGCAACTGATGGCACAGCTGGTGGAGTGCCAAGCTGAGCCTGCCCCTGGGGGTCGAGCACAGCTGCTGTTGTTCCGGCGGATGTGGCCCCAGCCGATGAGCCAGCGACTGTTGGCACAGCTGGTGGGGTCCGAGCTGAGCATGCCCCTGGGGGCCGAGCACAGCTGCTGTTGTTCCGGCGGATGTGGTCCCAGCCGATGTCTAGCAGCCGAGGGCACAGCTGGTGGTGTTCCAGCTGTGCATGCCCCTGGGGGCTAAGCACAGCTGCTGTTGTTCCGGCTGATGAGGTCCCAGCCGATGATCCAGCATGCCGATGGCACACCTGGTGGTGTTTATTACCAGTCCGCTGATGTGGTCCCAGCCGATGATCCAGCAGCTGACGGCACAGCTGGCTGGTGTGCCAGCTGAGCATGCCCTGGGGGCCAGGCACAGCTGCTGTCGTTCCAGCTGATGAGGTCCCAGCCGATGATCCAGCATGCCGATGGCACACCTGGTGGTGTTTATTACCAGTCCCTGCTGATGTGGTCCCAGCCGATGATTCAGCAGCTGACGGCACAGCTGGCGGTGTGCCAGCTGAGCATGCCCTGGGGGCCAAGCACAGCTGCTGTTGTCCCGGCTGATGTGGTCCCAGCCGATGATCCAGCATGCCGATGGCACACCTGGTGGTGTCCCAGCTGTGCACGACCCCGGGGCCAAGCACAGCTGCTGTTGTTCCGGCTGATGTGGTACCAGCCGATGATCCAGCTCCTGATGCCACAGCTGGTGGCGTTTCCAGCTGAGCATGACCCTGGCGGCCAAGCACAGCTGCTGTTGTTCCGGCGGAGGTGGTCCCAGCCGATGATCCAGCAGCTGACGGCACAGCTGGCGGTGTTCCAGCTGATCATGCCCCTGGGGGCCAAGCACAGCTGCTGTCGTTCCGGCTGATGTGGTCCCAGCCGACGATCCAGCAGCTGACGGCACAGCTGGTGGTGTTACAGCAGAGCATGCCCCTGGGGGCCAAACACAGCTGCTGATGTTACGGCGGAAGTGGTCCCGGCCGATGATCCAGCAGCTGAGGGCACAGCTGGTGGTGTTCCAGCTATGAATGCCCCTGGGGGGCTAAGCACTGCTGCTGTAGTCTGGCTGATGTGGTACCAGCCGATGATCCAGCAGCTGATGTCATAGCTGGTGGTGGTCCGGCTGAGCATGCCCCTGGGGGCCAAGCCCGGCTGCTGTAGTTCCGGCTGATGTGGTCCCAGCTGATGGTCCAGCAGCCGCAGGCTCCGCTGGCAGTCTTCCAGAGGAGCGTGCCCTTCCCAGCTGCTGAGGTCCCAGCCGATGGTCCAGCAGCTGATGGCACAGCTGAGGGTGTTCACCTGAGCATGCCCTGGGGCGCCAGGACCAGTTCTGGATGTCCTGGCTGAAGATTTTCGCGCAGCTGCAAGGTCCAGTTGCCGAGGCTGCAGATGGCGTGTCCCGAACGAGGATCTTCACGAGGGAAGAAGGGAAGTAAGCTTTTTCTAACCATTCTTGCTAATAATTTTGTTACAGTTCTCATTCGTCTTGTCGAGCGTAAGTGTTTCTGCAGTTCCATGCCACTTAACCCCCTCTTGCCTTGGCCTGTTGGTGTCCCTTAGTACTTCCCGCTTACACTGGGGGCCAGGCACAGCTGCCGTTGTCCCGGCTGGTGGGGTACCACCCGATGATTCAGCGGCTGCTGGCCCAGCTGGTGGTGTTCCAGCTGAGCTTGCCCCTGGGGGCCATGTGCAGCTGCTGTTGTCACGGCTGATGCGGTACCAGCCGATGAGCCAGCAGCTGATGGCACAGCTGGTGGTGTTCCAGCTGGGCACGCCTAGGGGCCAAGCACAGCTGCTGTTGTTCCGGCTGAGGTGGTCCCAGCCGATGATCGGCAGCTGATGGCCCAGCTGGTGGTGCCCCAAGCTGCGCATGCCCCTGGGGGCCAGGCACAGCTGCTGCTGTTCCGGCCGATGAGGTACCAGCCGAGGATCCAGCAGTCGATGGCCAAGCTGCTGGTGTTCCACCTGAGCAGGCCCCTGGGGGCCAAGCGCAGCTGCTGTTGTTAAGGCTGAGGTGGTCCCAGCCAATGATCCAACAGCTGATGGCCCAGCTGGTGGTGTCACAAGCTGAGCACGCCCCTAACGCATTTTCTCTCCTTTTAATAATAAATTTGTTACAGTTCTCATACGTCTTGTTGAGCGTAAGGGGTTCCGCAGTTCGATTCCACTTAACACCCTCTTTCCTTGGACTGTTGGCGTACCTTAGTATCTCCCCGCGGCATAGCGATATGGACTTAGCTGCACTCTAGGCAGTCTTCGGAGCCACCTGCAGTCCACTGGCTGAACTGTGCTTTAACATTGACTTAATTTATGTTATTTAACATAATTTACATTATAATTCTTTATATTCTACAATTTTATTGTATTTTATTATCTTTCTATTATTCATCGTCTTATTAAATTTAATTGATAATTTAATTTATGTAAAAATACTTATATAAATCCTATTATATATAACTTAATATTGGTACTTGCCGTGCCTGTGCCTACCAACTCTCGACGCAGCCCGCTCAGCTATGCCTGGGACTTTATTCAATCCTACCTATTCCTGCCTTCCGCGACAGGTGTCGCAGCCAGTTATCCCACTCTCGCAGCCTAAGTCGCCAGCAGTATACTTTGATGCGGTTCCACGCACCTGTGCCTTTGCTCTTCACGTTAACTCTGCACACCAGCCCCTGCCCACCCTTACTGCTTTATTACTTCCAGACCCACAACAGAACGAGGACGACGAAAACCTGTGATGATCGTGGAAGGCGCAGTGGGGCTATGAACGGTGGACCACGGCTCTCATGCCCACCGTGCGAGGTATACTAGGAGGCAACCGACTCCCTTCTAAGCAGACACCTCCACTCCACACCCGAGGGGCTCACCACAGCGACAACGACCGACTCGGGGTCGACCCTGGCGAGTCGGCCTCGGAGTGGACAGCGTCCACATTCCCACACCCGCCCTGGGGCCAGCCATCCAGGACTGGTCTCTGCGAAGGTGGGCTACTACGAGGAAGATAAACACGGAAACAACCAGTCATTCCCCACGGTGACACGCGCTGCCTGCATGGAGTACAAACCCGGCAGTATGTACTCCTCCCAGTCCACAGTGGGGGGCTTCCCGCCTCCCCGCTCCACGGCTCGTCAAGATGGTACTCCGCCGGCCCACCAAGCGAGCTGCGTCTCCTCGCAGCATCTGCCAAGTAGACCCGGAAAGGTACCTTTTTCAGTCTGGGTCAAGGAAGACCGACTGTTTTTTAATGGCCTCTCCGGGCATACGGGCACGCTTACGGCCACAGTAGCGAGGAGGTGCGTTCCTACGTATAGCAGCCAGCTTCCGCTCGCCCTTCGGGGGTGGGGGTTCCGCGCCGCTGGCCCTCACGGGATTGGGGGTGCTCCGTCGGAACCCCCAAAGTGATAAGCTCAATAATAGTCATCTATGATTATTATTTTAATTTATGTAATAAATTTTGTAATAATTAATTTTGTAATTAATTTATATAATTAATTTTGTAATTAATTTATATAATAATTAATTTATGTAATTAATTTACATAATAATTAATAATAAATTAAGCCCCCACTTGATGTGCATTTTCTTCCAAGCCACAGAAAATAGACGCTGTATGCAAGGCAAACGGCGGAATTTCTGGGAAGGAAGAAAATGTAATACCATACTCGGTGGCTAACCGACCATGGTTGAGCGTGCATCTTGGGGGGGGGGGGTATTTACGCGCGCACGGGGACGCACCAATCGTCTCGCTGCTGCGTTCCCGGGCGATACACTCAAAACGCCCACCCGCCTCCCGGGATCCCCTGCATCCCCTGGCCTTTCCGGGGGAAGACGCCAATGCGGTTTTGCTGAGGACACTTGTCCCAATTTCCAACGAATTGTGTTGCCTTTGGGGGTGCTCCGTCGGAACCCCCAAAGTGATAAGCTCAATAATAGTCATCTATGATTATTATTTTAATTTATGTAATAAATTTTGTAATAATTAATTTTGTAATTAATTTATATAATTAATTTTGTAATTAATTTATATAATAATTAATTTATGTAATTAATTTACATAATAATTAATAATAAATTAAGCCCCCACTTGATGTGCATTTTCTTCCAAGCCACAGAAAATATGGCTACTCCCCCTCCTCGTCTAATATATCGATTTGTGTGAAATAGTTTAAATCCATTTATTTGATATTCAGCTAATAGTTCTCTATTTTCTACATTCATGCACGTTTCCGTAAGTTGCAATAATATCTATTTTTTCTGTGCAGACAAGAGCATTTAATTCGTTAATTTTATTTCTTAGACTTCTACTGTTAGTGTAATATACCCTAAGTGAATTGTTATTTTGAGGCCCTTCTTTTTCCCTGATCATTTTGCCAATTCCTTTCTCCCACAAACACATACTTTTATTACCTCCTTCCTCCAAATTAATTCCCATACCACTATCTACTAACAGTTTAAACCTAAACAAACACCATTAACCACTGGTTCCAATGAGTTCGCAACAACAGCAATCCCAGCCCTTGATAGATGCACCCCATCATAAGAACATAAGAACATAAGAACAAAGGCAACTGCAGAAGGCCTATTGGCCCATACGAGGCAGCTCCTATTTATAACCACCCAATCCCACTGATATACATGTCCAACCCATGCTTGAAACAATCGAGGAACCCCACCTCCACAATGTTATGCGGCAATTGGTTCCACAAATCAACAACCCTGTTACTGAACCAGTATTTACCCAAGTCTTTCCTAAATCTAAACTTATCCAATTTATACCCATTGTTTCGCGTTCTTTCCTGTGTCGATACTTTTAATACCCTATTAATATCCCCTTTGTTATGTCCATTTATCCACTTGTAAACCTCTATCATGTCACCCCTAACTCTTCGCCTTTCCAGTGAATGCAATTTTAGCTTTGTTAACCTTTCTTCATATGAAAGATTTCTAATTTGGGGAATTAACTTAGTCATCCTACGCTGGACACGTTCAAGTGAATTTATATCCATTCTATAATATGGCGACCAAAACTGAACTGCATAATCTAAATGGGGCCTAACGAGAGCAAGATATAGCTTGAGAACCACACCAGGTGTCTTGTTACTAACGCTGCGATTAATAAATCCGAGTGTCCGATTTGCCTTATTACGAACATTCATGCATTGATCCTTTTGTTTTAAATTCTTACTAATTATAACTCCCAGATCCCTTTCGCAATCCGACTTCGCAATCTCAACACCATCTAGCTCGTATCTTGTAACTCTATCATCATTACCTAGCCTCAGAACTTTACATTTATCAGCATTAAACTGCATCTGCCAGTCCTTTGACCATTTCAAAACCCTATCTAGATCAACTTGAAGTGATAGAGAGTCCTCCTCCGAATTAATTTCCCTACCGATTTTCGTATCATCGGCAAATTTGCAAATGTTACTACTCAAACCCGAATCTAAATCATTTATATATATTATAAACAACAGAGGGCCCAGGACAGAGCCTTGAGGCACTCCATTTACAACATTTTCCCACTCTGACTTGACTCCATTTATACTAACTCTCTGTTTCCTTTGGTATAGCCATGCCCTAATCCAGCTTAATATAGCACCACCAATACCATGAGCCTCTATCTTTTTAATCAGTCTTTCATGTGGCACTGTATCAAAAGCTTTGCTAAAGTCAAGGTACACAACATCACAATCCTTACCACTATCAACTGCCTCAACTATGCTAGAATAAAAAGATAACAAATTTGTTAAACATGAACGGCCATTTATAAAACCATGTTGCGACTCAATTATTAATTTATGTTTTTCAAGATGAAGACGAATTTTATTTGCTATTATAGATTCGAGTAACTTTCCCTTACGAGCATACATTTCATTTCTTCCATAGAAGTGTTCCCAGTTGTCTATGAAAGATACTGCATTTGATTTGCAATATCTTTCCAGCCGGCAATTGACACCAAGTGCCCTCGACATCCATTCATTTCCCACTCCCTTTCTTGGAAGAATGCCGCATATGATCGGGATTCCTCCCTTGCTCCTAACTAATTCAATGGCTGTCCTGAATCTCTGTATTAGTTCCTCACTCCTAACTCGAATGTGTCTACCATATGTCGTACCTAGTAGTCAGAATGCACTTCCCAGCCCACTATGCAAGGCCCGTTTTGCCTAATAAGCCAAGTTTTCCTGAATTAATATATTTTCTCTAATTTTTTTCTTATGAAATGATAAACCTACCCATTTCATTATGTATGAGGTCAATTTATTTTTATTGGAGTTAAAATTAACGTAGATATATGACCGAACCTAACCAACCCTACCTAACCTATCTTTATAGGTTAGGTTAGGTTAGGTAGCCCAAAAAGTTAGGTTAGGTTAGGTTAGGTAGGTTAGTGTTGCGGTGGTGGTTTGGACTAGTGGTGTTACTGCTGATGGACCACCCAACCCACAACTCGATAGTGCTTATATTCCACTAGGAGATCACACCAGGCGCTTGAGGCTCTATGAGAGGGGCTCAACGTCACATGTTTAGGGGATGCGGCTCCAGCACTCAGCCTTGTTGTCACGTGCACACACCCACTCGAGCCGCTGTGACTCCCCACTCTCTCCTTATGGGATATGACTCCTCAATCCCCTTTGTCTTACTAGACTTCCGTCTTACCCTGTCCACAGCAGTGGTTCCTGTTTCTTGCTCTCTCTCTCTCCTTCTTTACTATTTCCTGGGAAGCCTCACTGGGACAAGTGCAAACACCAGCAAATTTTGATACATTTACTGGACGAAGTACATATACAATACACGCATACATATAATAATAATGAATCCTATACACTATACTATTATAATCAGGTTGCACTCCAACACCATCAGAACTCTTATCATCAACTTGTTAGGTGGTATCCTATCTCTTGGTAATACCTAATATTATCAACCTCCTCAAGTAGATTAAGTCTTACAAAATAATGTTACACTACCAGCAAGAGAATGTACACATGTATATATACCTATAAACATGTACAAGGCAAATCAACATATGAATGCAATAACATACATATATAAATAAATATGTTTAAAATAAATATGTTTATTCAGGAAAGGTACATACATAGAGAGATTTTACATAAGTGGATCGATTTATAGATAGAGCTAGTACATACAATGCCTAAAGCCACTATTACGCAATGCGTTTCGGGCAAACGCATTGCCCGAAACGAAAGCAAATATGTATCAGTATACATGATCCGTGCCACTCAACGAATCAATCGATCATTCTATCAGTCTTAGAATACATATATATATATATATATATATATATATATATATATATATATATATATATATATATATATATATATACTTGGTACTCTTGCCTACGTCTGTAACTCAAAACCTCATTATAACACTTTGTGGTACAAAAATGGCAAACGATCACTCACCTCTCACTGTGTCGTTCACGCTAATGACAAACACTCTCACCTCCATACAAGTGATCATTTAGAACTATTTCACTACCCTGACAACTTCAGGTTCCTCAGGGCTTAAACACCAGGATCCTCTGCAGCTCCTCCAGGCTGCTACCATGAAGATTCCTTGGACAACTATGGTGCTTCTCTACTCCCACTAGGGTCATCCACAGCTCTCCTGGCTGCTGCACCATAAAGTTTCCTCGAATAACTGTGGCACTTCACCACCTCTACAGAAGCACGTGACACTCCTCCTCACGGCTTCTCCTCACAGCTCGGGGTCCTCTCCTCCACTGCCTTGGAGTCTCATCAACCACTCCCTCTGTGCTGGCTTCGAAGTCCTCAACAACTTCTTCCCCAAAGACAAACCTGCAACCCATTTGCACTCCAATAAATTGTTTTCCCTTTAACACATAAACAAAATTAATCACACAATATCTTTGCCTCCAACCTCTATCTGTCTTCTACAGATAGTGAGAGTGGACTCCCCCGTTTTGGGGCGGGTCCATGCTCCACCTCGCCTGGCGGGCCTCACTCACTCTGGGAGGTCCTCCCCATCAGGACCTCAGTCACCTGCCAGCGCCCAGAGGAGACGGATGTCGCTCCGCGCTCCTCCCACTTCACTCCCTTATTTTAGGCTCTCTGCCTTACCAAAACATTTCTAACTTGTAAATAAACATTGCTACTGTCGCTGGGCACACGACCAACTACAAGCAAACACTATGAACTGGCTTAAATCGGGCTTACCACAGATTATCTGGTCGAGGGCGCTTCTCCCTCTGACAACGTCTGACCAGGGCGCTTCCCACAGCCCACAAAACTGTCTCTGGGCGGCTTAATACTCTCCCCGCCGTCCAGGACTTGAGACCGCAATGTCTTCAGCTCGACTCCACAGCTGGCACGTCTGCACACTTCTCTTCTCTTTGGAGATATATCACTAGGGGTTCCCTTCTGGCGGGAGCTCGACGAAGTGCGGCTTTCCCCCTGCGATGTCTGGCCTCAAGTGAGGTCAAGGCTCTCCCAAAGCGAGCCTCACACCTCCAGCCAATTGTCCACATCTCCTAACCCATCATTTATCCGTTTCCTCGTTCATTGCCCATAATCTCGAATTTTTATTTAAATCCACCAAACTATCTTACCTATGTATTATCGCCTCTATGATTTCTGGACCTTCTAGTTAGGTCAGGCTTGCTGAATAACTCTCAAGGAGGGAGACTCGTTTCTCCTGCAGGCTGAGATCATAACAGTTAGGTAGTCGAAAAACAATCAATTCATGAAAACTTGGCTTAATAGGCAAATCGAGCCTTGCATAGTAGGCTGAGAAGTGCATTCTGGCTACTAGGTACGACATATATAAATATATATATATATATATATATATATATATATATATATA
>WNGS01034145.1:98265-108518 GCA_020271785.1 Procambarus virginalis | reverse complement strand
CGGTGAAATACAAGCCAGGTGCAGGCAATCCCGCTGATTACATCAGTCGACATCCTGCCAACAGTTTCACCATCACCAAGCATCAGCAAGTTGCCGAGGAATATGTACACTCTGTAACCTGTGATGCAGTCCTAAGGCTCTCACTCTTGACGAAATCCGTACTGCAAACCCTAGAGGACCCCACTCGGCAAGCAACAGTGGATGCATTGACTAAGAAATTTTCCACGCATCCCACCCTCAGGAGTTGACCAAGATGCATTCAAGCACTTGACGCATCCAGACAGAATTAAGTGTTACGCAACAACGCGACACCGTGCTGCGAGGTACTCGTATCGTTATTCCAGCTGTTCTCCAGCAACGTGCTCTGAAGCTTGCACATCAAGGACACCAAGGTCTTGTAAGGACCAAACAGCTGCTACGAGAAAAGGTGTGGTTTTCCTGGCATTGATCGTCAAGCTAAGGACTGCATGATGCCTGTGTCCCTTGCCAAGCTGCAGTGGATACTTCAAGACCAACACCTCTACAACCTTCACCACTACCTGCTGCACCATGGATGGAAGTATCGATGGATTTCTGTGGACCGCTACCAACTGGAGAGTACTGATGGTAGTCATTGATGATCACTCACGTTATCCAGAAGTAGAAATCATCACTTCCACATCTGCAAGGCTGTCATCCCGAAACTCGACAGATCTTTCAAACTTTGGCATTCCTGAAGTTGTCAAGACGGACAATGGACCGCCATTTCATGGACAAGACTTTGTCAACTTTGCTGAGCATATTGGATTCAAACACCGCCGTGTGATGCCACTACATCCTCAAGCAAATGGAGAAGTCGAGAGATTCATGCAACCTCTCATGAAAGCTGTACGCTGTGCTCATGCCGAAGACGATCCTGGAAACAAGCTATGTATGCTTTTCTCAGGAACTACCGTGCAACACCGCATGGAACACTGGGCAAGTCGCCTGGCGAACTTTTATTTGGACGTCCTATGAGAATCGCACTACCTGTCATGCCAGCCAAGGTAACGGATAAACGTCTCGCTCAGAAGGATGCACTAGCCAAGGGCAAAATGAAAATTGCTCATGATCAACGTGCAAAGGAACAATTCATAAAGGTTGAGATACTGTTCTCGTTAAAAAGAAAAAGAGGGAAAGTTAGATATGCCGTATGATACAAAACCATATAAGTGATTAGTGTAAAGGAACTATGGTAACAGCGAGTAATAGAGATCATAGTATAACACGTAATATGGCTTATTTCAAAGTGATTCCACTAGTGTAGAAAATGATGAAGTGCAAAGTCGTGCAAAAGAAAAAGAAAAAATGAGTTATAACTCGATAAACAATCATCGAGGGATATTCTTGTACTTAAGGACTCTCGTCCAAAACGACATGTTAAACGCCCTACACGATATGATGATTAATTGTGTTCCTATGTAATGCAAAGTATTTACTTGTTGCTGAACTAAAATTAATATTGTTTGAATAATGCAGATCTCTCATTCAATATTTTGTAACTTTGTATTACAGTTTCTTTCATGTTGTTTAACTTTGCATATGTATTTTAACATTGAAATCCTTTGTGGTAAAGTTGTTTAAATTCTTTGTGTGTTTAATTAATGTTAATGTATGCAATATCTCTTGATATGTTATAACTTACTTTGTGTCAATAACTTTGCTTTGTGCTACAAGCATGGTAGACATCCTGTATTCATTCTTTTTAAAGAAAAGGAGGGATGTCATGTTCACAGAAAATGGTACCATCCGTTTTCTATGTGCGGCGGCTGGACGCCACTAGAGAAGGTAAACAGCACACAGGACGCCTGCCAAGCTTGGGAGCTACTCTATCATGTAATCGTTTATTATATTAAAGTCAGTAACCAGGAATGACTTTACATCAACCTACTACCAGACTATCTCACCTACACACAGACACACCAGGTAGTAAGGTTGATGTAAAGTCATTCCTGTTACTGACTTTAATAATAATAAACATTACATGACTATGGCTCCCAAGCTTGGCAGGCGTCCTGTGTGCTGTTTACCTTCTATTGGCGTCCAGCCGCCGCACACAATAAAACGGATGGTACCATTTCTGTGAACATGACACTTGTATAATGCTACTGGAAATATATAATCAGCTGACAAATTTAGATTTCTACTGGTATTGTTTATCTGCAGGCATAGGTCTCCTCAGGCTTAATACTGGGCCTGAGAGAATTTACCTCCTGCAAAATTTTACATGGTTATGCCCTGATATTTAGTTGGGCTACCGATGAATCGATGGTAGTAGTCTGTCCATACAAGGAGATCGAAGTCGGTGAGGTGATCAGACTTAATATTATCTGCCAATTTTATTCCTCTTTTTCTCAGGAACTTGGCTGTTGCTCTCAGCCTTGTACTTGTAGGTCTGCTGGTATTTTGTCCATCACAATGGCTTGTACTTGACAGACGTACCTGCCTAAACGTACTGATGGTTGTACCACCTGGTAGACTTGAGGTCCTGCATCTGTTAGAAACCCTGAGATGTTGATTGTCGTCTGGGCTACAGGCCTTAACTGTAGTTCATATGCCAATCTTTTAGTGACATATGTTCTCTGGGACCCTTGGTCAAACAACCCACGGGTATGGACCTTAGCCCTCTTATTCTGGATGGTAATTTGGGCAGTAGGCAAAGTCACATTACCTTTGGGCTTTGCCGATTTCACACCAGTTTGTTTGTTGCACCTTGCAGTACTGTACTGTGGTGGGAATGCTATCTTCCACCTTGGGGTTTGGAGACTTTGTTTTGGTGTCTCCTCATAATGCTGCATGGTTCTGGCCCTTGTTAAACCTATTACAGGTGTGTAATTGGGTCTCACAGTCGTTGATGTTATGTTTCCTGAGGCACCTCGTGCAATGTTGCAAATCTTGGAGTCGCTCAACACGGGTATCACTGTCAGGAAAATTCGGGCAGTGGTACACTGAATGTTTCTCTTGGCAGAACAAACATGTTCCATAGCTTCCAGTACCCTTTGGTGTCACGGTCTTGGGTGACACAGTAACTATAGGCTTGGAGGGTCCCATTGCATATACGCCCACTCTGCTACTGTTCCACTTTGGTGTTGAATTATATTGTTTAGATTGATTTGGAGTACCTTTGGTACTCTGTGGTTTACTATTATTGGTTTCTGAAGGTTTACTTGGTGGTTTTAATTTGTCATGTGTTCGTAATTGATGAATTGCTGAACGTAAACCCCTCATATATTTCATTCATGGATAAGATACTTTTATTGTAATGAGCACTCATTTGTCTCAATACGTCCCTAGGTATTTTCTCTTGGACAATTATTTTCAAGACCCACTCAGCTCCGTTTGTATCTGCTGTCAGACTGAGAGCCTTGATCATTGATTTTACCTCCAGCTTGAAGACTTGGAGTGAATCAGCTGAAGCCTCGGGTGGGGGTAAATGCAACAGCTCATGAACTAAATGCGATGTTCTTACTTCTGGATCAGCATAATTTTCCTTGAGGAGTTTTACTGCCAGATCATAGCCGTCATTAGTTAACCTCAGATGGGATACTACTGTTTTAGCCTCACCTGATAATTGGCCTTGAAGATAAGAGAATTTACTACTCTTAGGTAAAGATTGTTTTGAGTCCACAAGGTCAACGAATTTGTTCCAAAATCCGTCCCAATCTTCCTCGTCTTTTCCTGAGAAAGTGGGTAAATTAATTGGAGGGAGTCGAGCCTCTGCTTGACTCGTATTAGATGAAACTGTTGTTGTTGTTGTTGTTGCCTTGTTCTGGGCAATTAATTTGACGTAAGGCTGTAACGTGGCCCGAGTGTGATCTTCATAACTCGCTAGATCAACCATAATGTCGTCTATTTCTGTTTCTGATAAATTGGTGTTGGCAAGTTCAGCCACATATGTTGCTATTTGGCATTTGATTTGCTCAAATTTACCTGCAGCTGCTTGATAATAACTTTCCAGGTCAGCATAATCAACTGGAGATTGTTGTGACAAATCTTCACATTTCTTGATCTGTCTTGTTAAGTGGCCTTTAAGACCTGCAAGGGTTCTTCTCATTCTCCCTGCATTATACATATTGGCTAGTTGGTTAAGCCTTGTGGGGCTTGTACTTGGGCTGCTCATAATGCTGAACAAGCACTGATAACAAGCCTAGGGTAAAATTCTCCTATCACTAGGCTATAATCCTACCTCGTCTTTAGGTTAGCTCCTCAATTATCACCCTAAGATGGTATAGACACTAATTAATCACTCAAAGGTGTAATGATCATAAGTAAATTATTATATATACACAACTCAACTCGAGTTGATAAAAATTACACCCAAAACAGAGTCCGTACCATTCATTAATGGTGCTAGGGTGTTCAATGTAGTACAACTAGACTATGGTAATAAATGGGCCTAGGATGAACAATAAATAGTTCAACTAGTCAATGGTAATATCCTACCCTGTTGTGGGTTGGCTATTGGTAAACATTGCATTGAGAACACTAGTGCAATATATATATATATATATATATATATATATATATATATATATATATATATATATATAATATATATATATATATATATATATATATATATATATATATATATATATATATATATATATATATGTCGTACCTAGCAGCCAGAACTCACTTTTTGGCCTACTATGCAAGGCCCGATTTGCCTAATAAGCCAAGTTTTCCTGAATTAATATATTTTCTCAAATTTTTTTCTTATGAAAAGATAAAGCTACCCATTTCATTATGTATGAGGAAAAATTTTTTTCATTGGAGTTAAAATTAACGTAGATATATGACCGAACCTAACCAACCCTACCTAACCTAACCTAACCTATCTTTATAGGTTAGGTTAGGTTAGGTAGCCGAAAAAGTTAGGTTAGGTTAGGTTAGGTAGGTTAGGTAGTCGAAAAACAATTAATTCATGAAAACTTGGCCTATTAGGCAAATCGGGCCTTGCATAGTAGGCTCACAAGCGTGTTCTGGCTACTAGGTACGATATATATATATATATATATATATATATATATATATATATATATATATATATATATATATATATATATATATATGTCATACCTAGTAGCCAGAACGCACTTGTCAGCCTACTATGCAAGGCCCGATTTGCCTAATAGACCAAGTTTTCATGAATTAATTGTTTTTCGACTACCTAACCTACCTAACCTAACCTAACCTAACTTTTTCGGCTACCTAACTTAACCTAACCTATAAAGATAGGTTAGGTTTGGTTAGGTAGGGTTGGTTAGGTTCGGTCATATATCTACGTTAATTTTAACTCCAATGAAAAAAAATTGACCTCATACATAATGAAATGGGTAGCTTTATCTTTTCACAAGAAAAAAATTAGAGAAAATATATTAATTCAGGAAAACTTGGCTTATTAGGCAAATCGGGGCTTGCATAGTAGGCCAAAAAGTGAGTTCTGGCTACTAGGTACGACATATATATATATATATATATATATATATATATATATATATATATATATATATATATAAATATATATATATATATATTATATATATATATATATATATATATATATATATATTGTGACAATAATCTCTTATCAGAGATTTAGCCTGCTATTTTCGTATTTCATCACGTCCTCAACAATATACAAGATACGTTTTGTAGTGGCTAAACGTATATATCAAGACAGCCACACGCACCAGCAACTCCCTCCTCCCCCCACTCCAGCACCTGCTGTACACACCTGGTCGACGCGCCAAACCCTTCAACTGCCTAACTAGCGACTTGCGGCCATCCAGCTTTCTCATTGGCCGCCAACCAACACGCCACTCCGGTTCCTCGCCAATCACAAGTCATCGCCAGTTATTGTTGGAGTCCCTTGCGTTTCTGCCAGCCAGAATATCGTGTGCTCTCATTCTATGAACACCTAAGTGACTCACCTTGTGTGGTCAAATAGAAGTTTATAGATAGTGCATATATTCCAGCATTCATATTTTATTTACCTTTGTATGTCAATTCTCCTCCCCCATTAACGTAATCTATTTTCATGTTTATTTATTTTTCCACTTGACATTTTTTACCATTAAGCCAAGATTTTGCATTTACTTCAATTTGTTTTTATTGTTATTAAACTACATTGTTTATTATTGTGTTTTATGTTTCTTACCTTACCACAGATTACCAATCACGCAGTCATTCTTTTTTTTCTCTTTTTTTTTCTTTTTTTTTTTAATATTTATATGTGGCCCAGCACTGACACCTGCTAGTTGGAAGACTGCCGACCACCATTTCCAACTCGTTACCGTCACAATATATATATATATATATATATATATAATATATATATATATATATATATATATATATATATATATATATATATATATATATATCCCCTGCTCCTCTCCTTTCTCCTTAGTCATCAAACAAGTCACAGAGGTCCTGTCCAGCGAGCTTAACATCTGTTTCTTGGATGATGGTACCCTAGCTGTTCCCAAGACTCCCTCCTGGAGGACATCAGAAAAATCCAGGAGCAAGGTGCAGTTTAAGGCCTCACCCTGAACCCTTCTAAATGTGAAATAATATGTTCCAACCAGGGCATCGTAGAGAGAATAGAGGGTCTTCTGCCAAATATCCATAAAACTAAACCTGAAGACAGCACACTCCTAGGAGCTCCCCTGGGGTTGAAAGCCATTGATGAGGTCCTTGATAAGAAAATCGCCGACCTTAAGAGGATGGATGGGAGGATTGAGGATATTGATGCTCATGATGCACTCTACCTCATCACCAGATGTCTGTCCCTCCCCAGGTTAACCTACTTTCTGAGGTGTTCACCATCTTACAGTAGCCAAAAACTAAGTGAGTATGACCGGTTACTGAAATCAATGCTAGAAAAAGCCCTTAACCTCTCACTTGATGACCTACAGTGGAAACAAGCCTCTCTTCCCGTAAGACTTGGGGGCCTCGGAGTTCGAACAGCAATGCAAATCGCTGTTCCAGCCTTCCTGTCCTCCTTATCAGCATCCGACGACCTTGTGAAGGCAATTCTACCTGCCCACTTACATCAGCTGGCAGGTGTACATGATCCCAATTTTACACGCTGTGCCACAGAGTGGGTCTCTCGTGCAGGCCCATCACCTCAACCACCATCCCCAAAAGCCCACAAGCAATCCAGCTGGGATGGCCCCCATTGTAGACCAAGTTGCTGCAGAGTACCTGGGTGCTGCAACAACACAAACACGACATTGCTCGCCTCACAGCAGTATAGCAGCCCCACATGCAGGGGATTTCCTATTAGCAACCCCAATGTCGGCAACTGGCACGCGTCTCACACCACACGCCCTCCGAATTGCTGTGGCCCTCCGCCTTGCTGCCCCAATCCACACCAGGTATTTGCGGCGAGGTGGTGGCTGACAGGTACGGCCACCATGGCCTACTCTGCCAAAGCACAGGAGGATGGCACTCGAGGCACAGTGAAGTTAACGACATCATCAAGACTTGAAGTGAAGTGACTTGAAGAGTACAACCATTGTGATGGGATCTCTGGACTTGAAGGTTCTCGTAATCCATCCTATCATTTTTCTGGCTGACGCAATACTTGCTTGGTTATGCTCCCTAAACGTTAGGTCGTCGGACATCATTATTCCCAAATCCTTGACATGCTGTTTTCCTACTATGGGCAGATTCGATTGTGTTTTGTACCCTGTATTATGTTTAAGATCCTCATTTTTGCCGTATCTGAGTACCTGGAATTTATCACCGTTAAACATCATGTTATTTGCTGCCCAATCGAAAACTTTGTTAATATCTGCTTGTAGTTTATCAATGTCTTCAGCAGAGGTAATTTTCATGCTGATTTTTGTATCATCTGCAAAGGATGACACGAAGCTGTGTCTTGTGTTTTTGTCTATATCTGATACGAGAATAAGGAACAGCAGCGGTGCAAGGACTGTACCTTGAGGTACAGAGCTTTTAACTACGCTCGGACTCGATTTTACTTGATTGACTGTTACTCTTTGTGTTCTGTTCGACAGGAAATTGAGTATCCAGCGTCCTACTTTACCAGTTATACCCATTGACCTTATTTTGTGTGCAATCACTCCATGGTCACATTTGTCGAATGCCTTTGCAAAATCTGTGTATACGACATCTGCATTATGTTTTTCCTCTAATGCCTCAGTGATTTTGTCATTGTGGTCAAGTAGCTGTGAGAGGCATGATCTTCCTGCTCTAAATCCATGTTGGCCTGGATTGTGGAGTCATTTGTTTCCATGAAACTAGTGACCTGACTCCTGATCACTCTTTCAAATACTTTTATTATGGGAACGTTAGTGCAACTGGTCTATAATTCTTTGCCAATGCTTTGCTACCACCCTTGTGTAGAGGGGCAATGTCTGCTGCTTTAAGCGCATCTGGTATCTCCCCTGTGTCCAAGCTCTTCTTCCACACTATACTGAGGGCCTGTGAAACTGGCACTTTGCATTTCTTTATATATATTGAATTCCATGAGTCTGGACCCGGGGCTGAGTGCATGGGCATATTGTCAATTTCTCTTTCAAAATCTGCCACGCTCGTGTTGATATCAGTTATATTTACAGGTGTTGAGTATCATTCATAAAGAAATTGTCCGAATCTTCCACTTCATGTGAGTATCGGAGTGCTAAACATGTCCTCATACTGCTTTTTAGGATTTCACTAATTTCTTTGTCATCCTCAGTGTATGAACCTTCACTAATACGAATAGGTCCAATACTGGCAGTGGTTTTCGCTTTTGATTTAGCATATGTGAAAAATATTTTGGTTTTTTCTTTATTTCTTGAATTGCTTTCTGTTCTAGTGCCTTCTTCAGTCTGATAGGAATGCTTCAGTCTCTGTTCGATTTCTTCAATCTCCCTGTTTAATTATTTTTTCTTGTATGGAGAGTCGTGTCTGCTTAAGCATTTCCGTTAATTTCTTCCTCCTTTTGTAATGTCGTCTGCGTTCTCTTTCTACATTGGACCTCTTTCTGGCTTTCCTCAAAGAGATGTTTCAGACAGACTTCATATGCTTCAGAAGTCAGTTTTTCTATTCCTTGTGTAGGATTTTATTCTTAGAACATTTTCCCATTGAATGTTTGTAAGTTCCCTGTTATTTTCTCCAGTCTATCTTTTATTATTAAAATTGAATTTATTGAATAGCCTTCTCGCTTGTTGTTTCTTGGGCCTACTACCGTTATTAATGTTAGTTTGCACTTCAATGAGCTTGTGGTCCGAGTACGTAGTGTCTGAGACAGTAATGTCTCTGATTTCTCCTCATTGTTCTGAAATCAGGTCCAGCGTGTTTTCGTTCCTAGTTGGTTCTGTAATCTGCTGACTGAGCGAGAATTTGTCACAGAATCTCAGTAGTCTCTGACCTGTGGGTGGTTATTTCCAGGTTGACTTCCTGCTATATGTTATGTTTACTATTCTCCATTTTAAATGGGTAGATTGAAGTCTCAAGGAAGATGATATATGGTACTGGGTTTGCTGGTTATCAAGGATATTCTCTATTTTGTGGATCTGTTCAGTGAATTCCTCAACTGTTGCATCTGGAGGTTTGTATATTAAAATAAAAGTAGATTCATATTTTCTACCTTGATTCCAAGTACCTCTACCACCTCATTGGACGAGTTCAGGAGCTCTGTGCATGCCAGCTCCTCTTTAATATACAGACCTACTCCTCCACTTGACCTAATTACTGTCACATCTATAGATTATAATTCGGAATCCAGATTTCACTATCCATGTGGTATTTTGTGTGGGTTTCTGTAAATGCACCAAATATTGAGTTCGATTCTATTAGGAGGCCATTTATGAACTTAACTTTATTTCTTGATTTTGGTTTCAAGCCTTGTATGTTTGCAATATGAATGATTTCCCACATTGCGTGTCACTTCTGGTGGGCTTTGGTAGTTCTCCCCCCCCCACTCTACCCAGGTCAGGGGGTGGTGTTTTGGAAGTGATTCGTCCAGTTTGGTAGTAGGACGGGTGTTGTTGGGGGGTGAGTACCTGGTGCTGTTGATAAGTTGTATTCCAGTCTGTGGGTATCTCCCTTCCCTCTGTAATCCGTAGTGGTTCCATCTGACTGTTCCTCTCTCTATATTTTCTACTCTGTTTCTGCCTTCCTCTAAAAAAATCCAGTAGTGTCATATTGATCTTCCGTCTATAACGCTGTGTACCTCTCACGTGGAATTCCGGACACTGAAGATTGTAGCATTTTGT
>WNGS01034145.1:82137-95242 GCA_020271785.1 Procambarus virginalis | reverse complement strand
TTCTAGAGACACCAGATCAGCGCGTAAGACACAACTCTGCCACGTCAATCTACTCAAGTAATACCAAGGTAATCCTACAACTGTATTGGTGTCCATACTCACATTCACGAATACTTATACTCACAGTGATACATACCGTGCTTCTCCTCCTGACTGCAGTGATTCCAACCCAGCAATCTCTAATTCTGAAATCATGAAGCATTCCTAAATATTTGCAGGATTTCAACAACAGAGCTCCTCTTGTTCACCTCTTCTTGACTCATAGTGCTTTATTGCAAGACACTCCGCAGGAGTGTACTGTATTGCGACACGACATCAAGCAACTCCCGACACGATGCCAATCCGTCAACCATACTACCGCATCTCTCCTCAGAAGAGAGAAGCTATGTTCGCCGAAGTGCAATACCTCCGCAATAATGGGCTGGCCACACCTTGTAAGTCCCCCATGGGCCTCACCCTGTATATTGGTGTCGAAGCCACACAGCAAGGTAAAACTCTGTTCCGACTATCGTAAGCTAAAGACTGTCACGATAAAGGATTCCTACCCCTTGCCTCGCATCGACGATATTCTTGATGCTATTGGTAACACCAAATATCTCTCACAGATAGACCTGTTAAAAGGCTACCTGACTAAATGACTATCAGATCAGCTTGACAGAGCATGCTAAGAACATCTCTGCTTTCACCACTCTTTGCCCTGTTCAGATATGAGCGATTTCCCTTTGGACTCTGTAATGTCCCGCTACCTTCCAGAGCTGTCAACATCGTTATCCAAATCCTTGATGATACCTCCGCCTACCTGGGTGACACGTTGTAACAACCGACACCTGGAATACCACCTACACCGCAACAACGGTTGTTCCTGAAGCTCCTCCAGGCCGGCCACACTATTAATTTGGGCAAGTCAACATTTTCCAAAGGTACAGTGTGCTATCTGGGTCATATAATAGGTAGTGGAAGCATAGCATCTCTTTGCGTTCACCTACAAGCCATTCACCAGTACCCCCAGCCTATTCATGCAAACAGCTCATGCGCTTTCTAGGATTAGACTCATACTATCGTCGTTTTTGCAGGAACTCAGTTCAGTGGCTATTCCTCTCATCAACGACCAGCCCCAAGCAGAAATATAATTGGTCAAAGTCACATACCTTGTTTTTTAACAATTAAAAGAATTACTCTGTGCTAATATTATTCTCGCCTCGCCAGACATAAAGAAACCCTTCGTCCTCAATGTAGACGCCAGCAGCACCGGCTTTGGGGGTGTCTTGATGCAGCAGCATAGAGATGAGATCTTGCCAGTCAGCTATTATCATCCCATCACAATCTTCTTGGATCACAGCCCCCTTCGGTTCTGCAGCAGGCCCAGTTCTGCAACCAACGCTTACTTCGCTGGGCCTTGTACCTGCAGAACTACAATATCAACATCTTTTTCATCAAGGCTCAGACAACGTCGTCGTAGACGCACTCTCCCGAGTACAGGAAGTGGATCCTCACACTTCCAATCTCCAATCCGCATCAGCATCTCAGGCGATGGGAAGAGGCTTCACGGAGGAGCTGTTACGGTTATCCCCTGCATAGCAGTGGATTTTGACTCTTCCTGCCGCCTTCTACACCAGTATGCTACTCATCCACCAGCCAACATCAAGAACTGCCAGTAATATGTACAGAAACGTTTTAACCATTGGCCCCCCCCCCCCTTGCCATCCCACGAGAGTCGCCCGCCCGAGGCTTGCCGGCTCACACTTCACTACCAGCTAACAACCTTTACTCTGCCGGCTCATCGTTCCAGACCCCACTACAAGCCGGCCTGACGTCATCACTGGTGTATATAGGCACCTGCCGGTGGCATAGAGCCTCAGACATCTTCTAGTGCTCGTTTGGGTCTCGTGTATCTTCCTCATTCGACGTGCCTACGACATGTGACGGAGGTTTATCAGAGCAATTCTAATGAATGTACAGTCAAAGTAAATTTAACAGTAAAGTAATGTAAAATATTCATTTGATTTTGATAAGTGTTAAGCTAAGTTTTAGGGTTTTGTATCATTATTTTTTTAATATTATTTGTATAGAGTTTATCATTATTGGTTTAAGTAAAGAATTTAAATGTTTGTTACCTCTTGTTTTTTTTCCAGCAAACTATTCGCACTGTAAATGAAATCAGCAGTTTATTATTATTATTATTATTATTATTATTATTATTATTGTTATTATTATTAATGTGTGTCTGGCACACTCCATCTGTCAGGCAGTATTAGTGCTGTCTCGAGCACGTCACTCTGGATCACACTCGTAGATTAAAACTGTTCACACAATCATCACGTGCAAAGTGTTCACTGGCTACAACATGTAGATGAAAATTACTCACAACAACCTCAGGTGCAAACTATTTACTCGCTACAACATGTAGATGTAAACTAGTCATTACAACCATCAGGTGCAAAGTATTCTCTCACTACAACATGTAGATGAAAATTACTCATTACAACCATCAGGGGCAAAGTGCTCACTGGGTACAACAAGTAAATGTAAACTACTCACTACAACAATCAGGTGCAAAGTGTTCACTGACTACAACATCTAGATGTAAATTACTCACAATAACAATAACGTGCAAAGTGTTCACTAGCTTTACCACGTAGATGTAAATTACTCACTACGACCATCAGGTGAGAGTGTTCACTGGCTACAGCATGTAGATGAAAACTACTCATTACAACCATCAGGTGCAAAGTGTTTACTCGCTATAACATGTAGATGTAAACTACATACTACAAGTATCAGGTGCAAAGTGTTAAATAGCTCCGACACGTAGATGAAATATACCCATACCAACCATCAGGTTCAAAGTGTTCCCTTTCGACAACACGTAGATGTAAACTACTCACTTTAACCATCAGGTGCAAAGTGTTCACTGGATACAACACATAGATGTAAAATACCCACTACAAACATTAATTGCAAATTGTTCATGGGCTGCAACAAGTAGATGTAAAGTACTCACTACAGCCAGCATGTGCAAAGTATTCACTTGCAACAACATGTAGATGAAACTACTTACTACACGTATCAGGTACAAAGTATTTACTGGCTACAACATGTAGATGTAAACTACTCACTACAACTACGAGGTTCAAAGTTTTCACTGACTACAACATGTACATTTAAACAATTCACTACAACTATCAGGTGCAAAGTGTTCTTCTTCTTCTTGAGAATAGGTGCAGTTTGCATGAAGGGGTAACCCTCCCGATGACTGCACCAGGACAGACGTAAGGAGATGCGTTGACGGTTAGGATGAGAAGAAAGTCAAAAGCGGTAGACGTGATGGGCCGTAGAGAGAGGAGAGGCGGCGAAAACAGAGTCGAATGTCAGAGGGAGACACCCCGCACCGGGGGGCGGGGCGTCGTGGTCACGGTGGCAGCTGACCCACGCACGGCGTAGCAGTGTGCGCAAGACGGAAACTAATACTTCTCCGGAAACTTGTATATCGGAAAGCGCAAGCAGTACGCTTCCCAAAACACCCACTCGTCATCGGGCAGCCGGCCACCAGGCGGCGCCCGCGGCTGAGACATCCTATCCGGCACCCGATACACAAACTCCTTCACCCGCGACACCCAGAAAGTGGACGAGCACCACGGGATCGGAAGCACCCGGGCATCTCGATAAGGGCCCAACTCCGGACCCTCACAGGGCACGACCCCAGCAGACGGGACCAGACAATCCCCAGACTGGAGCAAGGAAGGAGGGGATACAGCAGGGGATGCAGGTGCGTCACCGACCCCACCACCGGGCACAGGACCCGAGGCCCCCCGGCGCACATCTTTCCGCAACATCACGACGAGGTCCCGATCATCAGGGACAACCCCCCACTGCGAAGATCCAACAGTAGGAGACGCAGGAGGAGAGGCACAGGTAGCAACTTCGGAGGCCCTCACAGCACCAACATCCTCGGTGGGGGGCACCAGATCACCATACTCCCCCACCTCCCAAGGCACACCACGAAGGGGAGACACACTCGGAGCCCGCCATGAACGCTTCGAGACAGGCCGCACCACACCACTTCCAGCAGGCCGCTCCGCAGGCACGGCCACCATCTTCACATCCACACAGACCACACCAGCACCGTCCGAAGAGTCCACAGAGGCCACATCACCCACACTGTCCACATCATCCTGGGACACAGCCTCAGAACACCGACGCGCACGCTTCTGCACAGGGATGGAAAGAGCAGAACTACAGTCGTCAACACACACAGACACGGCAGGCACCTCACCTTGCTGAAGCACCCCCTCCAACACAGCAGAACCCGCGTCCCCGGGAGCCGGTATCACATCCACAGGTGGGGCGGGACATGGACCTCCACCGGGACATCCTGCACAACACGCAGCTCAGGCGACGGCCCGACACCCACACACACCGGCTCAACAGCCCCAGGGGCCACAGCAGGCACCAGATGGTCGCACAGGCCGTAGAACTCGCCTCAACAGGGGGAGCAGCAGACAGGCAAGCAGGCGCCTCAGGCACAGCACCCACTCCATCCTCAGAACCGTCCGAACGCAACAGGGGCGGAAAATCCTCCGCACGAAAAACATGCACCCGACCAGTTGCTCCCACGTCGCACGCTGCAGCCAGATGACCCTCGTGACCACACCGATAACAGGTGCGCGGTTGACCCCGATACTGGCAGCGGAGCGTGTACCCCAACACGGACATCGACGACGGTACACTACACTTCAGCGACATTGTCAGGGTGCGGGAGCCGTCAAGCATACCAACACAGTGCCCGGCAACGACCTTGTTCCAACGAACACTTAACACTGTCCCAAACCGTTCGAAACAGGAGGTCAAAAAGTCGTCCTGAAATTCGAAGGGGGCACCATGCACCGCCACAGACGTCAAGGTGACACTAAGATTCACCACCTTAACGGAGCCAGCAGTATCAGGGAGAGGGTAAACACGCCCCTCACACTGCTCGAGAAACGCCTGAAAGGCAGCCTGGAGGTGGAACTTGACCACAGCACGGTTGCCCTGAAGCAGCTGGATGCCCACCAGGTCCGACAGCTGCACATGAAGCACGTCCACCAGGGCGACACCAACCAATGGATGGTCCACCGGCACCGTAAATGCCAGACCAGCCGACAACGTCCTCTTCACTGGGGGCGAGAAGACCCCATGGCTAAGTCACACGTCACCCTGTCAGTGGCAAACCACCACCAGCAGGGCAAACCAGCAATCACCCAACGTAAACACTAGCCAGTGCGGAGAGACCTCAGGAGCGTCCGACCCGGCCGATGGTCGACTCTATCTCTAAACGTGCAAAGTGTTCACTGGCTACATCACGAAGATGTAATCTACTAACTACAACCAATAGGTGCAAAGTATTCGCTGGATTTAAAACGTAGATGTATACTACTCACTACAACTATCATTTGGAAATTGTCCATTCAGTAGATGGGAACTACTCACTACATCAATAATGAGCAAAGTGATCACTCGCTACAACACGTAGATGTACACTACTCACCACAAATATCATGGGCCTTTGTTCACTTGCTACAATATGTTGATATAAACTATCCAATACAACTTTCAGGTACAAAGTGTTCACGAGCTATAACATGTAGTTGTAAACTTCTCCCCCTCAACCACCAAGAGCAAAGAGTTTGCTTGCTACAACTTGTATGAGTTCCACCTGCGCTGCCGTTGAGTGAGGACGTGTCGCTTGACCGCTCTGGCAGTTTGAGGTAGTTGCCGTTTTCGCCGGCAGGGGGTGTGGGGGTGTCTACCCTCCCTGCTGTTCCTGGTGGTGGGGACGTGGCGTGTTTTGTGATGGGCGGCCCTATTCCCGCTGTAGTGCGGTTAAACTCCATCGGCTTGGAGTTTACTGGCCGTGCTGGTTACCCGCTGGTGGACGTGGTGTTGAGTGACATGCTTCGCGTCCCGGTTCGGGACGTTTATGGTGTTGAGATGGTGTCTGCTCACCGTGTCATCATCAAGTTTGTGGGTGAGGCGGTGTACCGTGCTTTTCTTCGGAGGTACGAGGGCCGTACTTTGCAGCTGCAGGACGGCTCCGGGTCTGTGACAGTTTCGGACCGTAGTGGCGCTGTGACGTACGTCAGTGTTCATGGCGCCCCCATGGAGTTTCCTGAGACACTCCTCCGGCGTTTCTTCCAGAGGTACGGCTCCGTCATCAGTGTGCGGCTGAACTCCCTTTCGTCCGGCACATATTCGGGAGTGAAGACCAACATTCGAACCCTCGGGATGCGGCTGAAGTCGGACATTCCATCCTCTGTCCGGCTGTTGGGATACTACGTGCGGGTGTTTTATGCCCGACAACCCCGTACTTGCTTCCGGTGTGGCTTGTTGGGGCATCAGGCTGCCGGGTGTACTGCTGATCCAGTCGCGCCCGTGAACTTGTTCCGTGAAGAGGATTTCCCGCCGCTCCCTCTGGAGGAGGACTCCGGGGGTGAGGAGGTGAGCGTCCCGTTAGCTGCTGAGGCTCCCCCAGCGTCACACGAAGTTCCTCTGGTTGTAGAAGACCCTCTTTCGGGTGTTGCGGTGCCGTCGGATGTTCCTCCTGACCATGTCTCTGGCCCTGCAGCTCCCGTGGACCTTCCTGGTGATCCCTGTGGAGCATCACCGTCTGCTTCCTCGTCTTCGGATGCGGATCTTGGCCCTGCGTCCGCGCCTCGGGTCCCTGCTGTGCTGGGCACTGGGGTGGCTGCGGAGCCTCCTGCTGTGTGTGGTCCGGTTCCTCCTGTGGTAGAGGCTGCTGCCGTTCTGCGTCGGGCGTCGGTTCGTCCGGCTAGTGGTGCCGGTGCTTCTGGCTCTGCTTCCGGCTGTGACGATCTCCGGCCGGAGCCCAAACATTCCAGGCGTTCGTCTACTGCCTGGGCTGATGTTGGGGAGTTCAGTAACTGTGGGTCTTCTGGTGGTGACGGCGTGGCTCCAGATGGGTCGTTGCCTCCACGGTTGGTGGTGGCGGAGGTACATGTGCCTGCTGGGGCTGGTGCCTGTGTCTCGGGTGTGCCTCCTGTTCCTTCCCCGTCCGGGGGCTCTCCGCAGTGGAGTGTGGTGGCTTCAGGTGCCGGGGGTGGCGAGGATGCTGGTGCTGGGTGTGGCCTGGTGGTGACTTTGAGAAAGGATGCGTGCTGCCGTGATTCCCTGCAGTCGTCTGGTGGTGAGCCCATGGCCGCTGATGCCCCTGTGGTGGTGCCCTCTGTTGAGCCCTCTGTTGAGCCCTCTGTCGAGCCCCCTCCTGCGTGCATTGGGGACCTGGTGGCCCGGATTGCCGGGTTCCTGCTGCTTGAACGGCCGGAGGACTTTACTGGTGGCGGGTTCCGAGTGTATGGGATCGGGTGGCGCCTACTGGCGTCCAGAGGGACACCGTGTGGGTTCCGCGTCTGCGGCCGTTTGTTTCCGGGATTCCGGATCAAATGGCACTCCCGAAGTTAGGCCACGACTCCTGGATAACGTGGATGCATTGGGAGGCGTACCATGTGCGGTTTCCACGGCATATGTTCCCGAGCAAATATGTACGCTGATTGTATGTTACTGTAGTTGTTGTTTTTGTTGGTATTCTTAGTTGGGTGCTGTGTGAAGTGTCTTGTTATGTTTCTTGATGTACTTTATGTTGTTTTATTTCTCGGTCCTTCAGGCCAATGCATGTATTTGTTGTGTTTGTACCTGTTTTGTTTATTTGGGTTGCGTGGTTTGCTTATTTATTATTATTGTTTGTTTTGGCCTCGCCCTTTGTTTGTTACGGGGCGGTTGGTTTGGTGTGTTTTTATTCCTGTATTGTTTCTGTGCTGTACGTTTGACCTGGTGTTTTCATATTGCTTTACCTGTTGTACGTGTTCTTAATGTTTTGTTTGAAATGTATTGTTTGTACTGTTATGTTTCCTGTTCTGCCTTTTGATGTATGTTTTGTTTTATGAAAGTTTTGTTTGTGATGTTAATGTGATTGTTAGTTTTGCCATTGTATTATGCTTTGTGCCTTGATGTGTGCTGTATTTTTTTCTATGCATTTATCGTGTTTGTGGTTAGTTGTGTTGTGCAGTCGGCCCTTCTGGCCGGTGGTCTATTGTTTTATTTTGTTTTGTTCTGTATTATGTGTTGTTTTTATTGTATTTACATTGCATGCTTTTCATGTAAAAATAAAAATAAAAAAAACTTGTATATTTAAACAACTCACTACAACCATTATGTTCAAAGCGTTCACTGATTATATAATATAGATGTAAACTTCCCACGACAACCATCAGGTGCAAAGTGTTCATGCGCTACAACACGTAAGGGTAAACTATTCACTACAACCACCAGCTGCAAAGTGTTCACTGGCTACAATGTGTAGATGTAAACCACTCACTATAACCATCAGGTGCAAATTGTTAACTGGCTACAACACCTAGATGGAAACTACTCACTACAACCATCATGTACATAGTGTTCACTGAATTCAACACATGGATGTAAACTATTTACTACAACCATAAGATACAAAGCGTTCACTGGATACAACACATAGATATAAACTACTCACTACGATCATCAGGTGCAAAGTGTTCATTGGCTACAACACTATGATTCACACTATTCACTAGAACCATCAGGTGCAAAGTGTTCACTGACTACGTCACGTTGATGTAAACTACTCAATACAACAATAATGAGCAAAGTGTTCACGAGCTACAACATGTTAATATAAACTACTCACCACAACCATCAGGTGCAAAGTGTTCACTGACAACAAATGTAGATGTAAACTGCTCGCTATATCCATCAGGTGCAAATTGTTCTCTGGCTTCAACTCGTAGATGTAAATTACACATTACAACCATCAGGGAAAAGTGTTCACTGGCTACAACATGTAGACGTAAACTAATCACTTCAACCATCAATTGCAAAGTATCTACTAGCTGCAACATGTAGATGTGAACTACTCACCACAACAATCATTTGAAAGATGTTCACTGGCTACAATTTGAAGAGGTAAACTACATACTACAAGTATCAGGTGCAAAGTCAGGCTACAACAGGTAAATTTAAAAAATCCACACCAGCAGTCAGGTGTAAAGTGTTGGCTGACTACAACATGTAGGTGTATACTACTCGTTACAACCATCAGGTGCAAAGTGTTCACTCGCTACTTTACGTAGATGTAAACTACTCACTAACACCATCAGATACCAAGTGTTCACTCGCTACAACATGTAGATGTATACTACTCACTACAACTATGATTTGCAAATTTTCCATTGGCTAAAACATGTACATGTAAACTCCTGACTCTAACCATCAGGTTCAAAGTGTTCACTTGCGACAACACGTAGATGTAAGCTACTCATTACAACCAGCAGGCGCAAAGTGTTCACTATTCCATGTCTACAACATGGAGATGCAAACTTCATACTACAAGTACCATGTGCAAAGTGTTCACTGGTCTACAACATGTAGTTGTAAACTAGTCTCTACAACCATCAGGCGCAAAGTGTTCACTATTCCATGTCTACAACATGGAGATGTAAACTTCATACTACAAGTACCATGTGCAAAGTGTTCACTGTCAACAACATATAGTTGTAAACTAGTCTCTACAACCATCAGGCGCAAAGTGTTCACTGGTCTACAACACGTAGATGTAAACTACTCTCTCTAACCATTAGGTGTAAAGTGTTCACTAACTACAATGCGACTATGTAAACTACTCACTACAACCATCAGGTGCAAAGTGGTCACTGACTAAACTAGTAGATGTAAACTAGTACCCACTACAACCATTAAGTTTAGAGTGTTCACGAGCATTTACATGTAGATGTAAACATCTCACTACAGTTATTATGCGCAAAGTGTTCAATGACTACAACATGAAGATGTAAACTATCCCACTACAATAATCAGATGCAAAGTGTTCACTGCCTACAACACGTAGACGTAAATTATTCACTACAACGATTTGGTGAAAGTGATTACTGTCTACAACACTTACATGTAAACAACTTACTACAGCTATCAGGTGCAGAGTAGTCACTTGTTCGAAAGTGTAGATGTAATCTACTCACAACAACAATCAGGTGCAAGGTTTTCACTCGTTACAACACGTATGTGTAAACTACTCTTTTCAACAATCAAGCACAAAGTGTTCACTGGTTACAACATGTAGATATGAACTACTTACTACAATCATCAAGTGCAAAGTGTTGACTGACTATAACATGTAGACGAAAACTACTCTCTTCAACAGTCATGTACAAAGTGTTCATTAGCTACAACACGTTGATGTAATCTACTAACTACAACCATCGAGTGCAAAGTCTTCAATCGGTACAGCACGTAGGTTCAAGATACAGAAAAGTGTTCACTTGCTATAACAAGTAGATGTAACATACCAACCCTCAAGTGCAAAGTGTTCACTCACTACATCATGTAGGTGTAAACTTCTCACTATAACAATTAAGTGTAAATTGTTAATTTGCTATAACATTTCAATATAAACTACTCACCACAACCATCAAGTTCAAGGTGTTCACTGGCTACATCATGTGGATGTAAACTACTCACCACAACCATCAGGAGCAAAGTGTTCACTGGCTACAACAAGAAGATATAAATTACTCACTACAACCATCATGTGCAAAATATTTCCTCGCTACAACATGTAGATGTAATCTTCTTTCTACAACCATCAGATGCAAAGTGTTCTCTGGCTACAACATATTGATGTAAACTATGCACTACAATCATCACGTGCCACGTGTTAACTAGCTAAAACACGTAAATTTGTATTCACTACAACCATCAAGTGAAAATTGTTCACTGCCTACAACGCAAGATGGAAACTACTCACTGCAACCATTACGTGCAAGGTTCTCACTGGATACAACAAGTACATGTGTAACACCAACACCAACCATCAGGTGCAAAGTGTTCATGGGCTACAACATGTATATGTAAACTTCTCACAACAACCATTGAGTGGAAAGTGTTCACTCGCTACAACATGTAGATTTACACTACTCACTACAAATGTCAGGTGCAAAGTGTTCACTGTCTGAAACATGTAGATGTAAACTACTCACTACAACCATCAGGTGAAATGTGTTCACTAGCTACAACATGTTGATGTAAAATACTCACTACAACCATTTGGTGCAAGGTGTTCACAGACTACAACATTTAGATTTATATTATCAAATACAACTATCAGGTGCAAAGTGTTCACTGGTTACAGCACGTAGAAGTAAACTACTCACTATAACCAACTGGTGCAAAGTATTCATTTGCAACAACGTGTTGATGTAATCTATTCACTACAACCATCAGGTACAAAGTGTTCAATGTCTACAACGTACAAGATGTAAACTTCTTACTACAATAATCAGGTGCAAACTGTTCACTTGTTTCAATGTGCAGATGTATAAAAGCAGCACCAATCATCAGGTGCAAAGTGTTCACACTCTTCAACATGTAGATGTAAAATAGTCACTACAACAATCAGTGCAAAGTATTCTTGTACTACAACGTGTAGATGTAAACTTCTAATTACAGCAGTCAAATGCAAAGTGTTCGCTTGTTACGACATGTAGATGTAAACTACTCACTACAACCATCAGGTGAAAAGTGTTCACTGACTACAACATGTAGTTTTAAACTTGCTACTGCAATCATCAGATAATTGTTAACTGTATTCAACATGTATATGTAAATTACTCACTGCACCATAAGGTGCAAAGGGTTTACTGGCTACAACATGTTGATGTAAACTACTCACTACAACCATCAGGTTCAAAGTGTTCACTTAATTGAACATGTAGAGGTAAACTAATAACTTCAACTATCAGGTGCAAAGGGTTCATTAGGTACAATGTGTACATGTAAACTACTCACTACAACCATTATGTGCAAAGTGTTCGCTGACTAGAACACCTAGAAATAAACTACTCACTGCAGCCATCAAGAGGAAAGTGTTCACTGCTACAACACCTAGATGTAAACTACTGAATACACCATCAGGTTCAAAGTGTTCACTCGCTGCAACATGTAGATATAAACTACTGACTAAAATAATCAGGTGCAAAGTGTTCAGTGGCTAAAACATTTATATGTTAACTTCTCACTTCAACATTCTGGTGCAAAGTGTTCATTCGCTACAACACGTATGTAAACTACTCAATACAACATCAGTTGCAAAGTGTTCACTGGCTACAATATGTAGATGTAAACCACCCACTAGAACTTTAAGTACAAAGTGTTGACTTGCTACAACATATATTTAAACACCTCACTACATCTATCAAGTGCAAAGGGTGACTGTCTACTGTCTGTTTATATGAATTTATATAGAATTTATATTTACGTTAATTTAAATATTTCGATAGCAATTTGTATGATGTTAAGTGGACTGTAATTTCTGCAATAATCTCACAAATCGATACATACACATTAGGGGGGTTTATATTAAATTGATATATATGCAGCCAATCAAACTACAGTATTAAACTACACATATTAGCATATAAAATTGGGGGTGCCTTATCTTATTGTACAGCAGGCTAGTCCACCAGGTATAACTAGGATGTAGACACCAAATTATCCTCGTGTGAGGCTAGCTTCCAGCACCCCAAGTAACTGATGACAAAGATTAATTCTTGCTTGTCTTCTTGTTCTTGTCAAAGGGCACTAGCTGTAAATCCGGAATCCTAATATATGACAGATATATCAGAGAAAACTCTGTATATTAGATAAGGACCAAGGCTTAATTACCTGTGTTAAGTCAATCGTTCGTGTTCTAACCGGAATTAATCATATCTACCTAACATTAATGGCCAATAATGACTTAGATAAGATTTCAGAAAGACACTTCCCTTGTGGTTGTTGACAGCGTGTTGATGATGGTAGAAGCACTAATTTGATCTCCATAACACTTCGTCCAAGAGAAATTATAAGAGCTGAATTTGCTCAACGACTCGGTCTTAACAAACAATGGCTTACTTCTCTCACCACTGACGTCCTGGCTTACTTTGTCCAATGTCAGTAAGTGATAGCAACCCGTCCTCGCAAATTCGTATAGTCAATATTGACTTATTAGTTACGTGCATAGGTGACA
>WNGS01034145.1:72341-76337 GCA_020271785.1 Procambarus virginalis | reverse complement strand
CGCGTTCGTACATGGATGGCGGCCAACCTATGACTCACGAAATTTCTCAAGAAATTCCCGAGAATTTCTATGGGAAAACTGCCCCTGAACACTACCACGAATTTCCCTTTCACTCTCCTGCTACAGAGCACCAGCAGGTGGCCAGAACGTCTGACAAATCACTGGAATGGGACCCACGAGGTGTTGCTGCTCATATGCTACTTTACCCACGTTCCACGATCATGTTTCTACACTCCCTTGCTATCCCCCCAAATACGACGAGTTCCCGGATTCTGCTACGCTCCACGGACCCTCGACGATGTTGCTGGTAGCTGGAGATGTGTAGTAGCCAACTGCCACGACGTTCTTTATTCAATTTGGCCGAAATGAGCAAAGGGAGCGTCAGGCAAGAGCGTAAGCTGAAGGCAGAATGGCGTCTTCTCAGCCAGACGAAGCGTCTTCCCGGGTTCTCCTCAAACGAACCAATCAGACAAAGGCATACAGCTGCCTACTGCTCTCAACCAATCAAAGACGAGCTCCCATAGCCTTAGGGTGACTCCAAGATGGCCGACCAAGATGGCTGCCCAAGATGGCCGGTGGCGTTGCCACGGAAACGAGGCTAGTGACAGGTGGCAGGCCACCCACACACTCCACGCCTCGCTTCTTGCCGCCCAAATCCCTCCTAGCTCTACACAATAAAGCTGCTGCTCGCTCTAACTTCCTCCACAGACGTGCTGCAACGGCCATTGTAGCATATTCAGGATCCTGATGGCTTAGCTTCTCAGATGAGCCCAAACTCGAGATGATTCGGGTTCGATTACCAAACTAGTCCCGTACACGGCAGTGCACTTGCCAAGTGCACTACTAGCCCACAGGCATGTAAACTAGTGGAAGTTTAGTCTGGTGCTAACTCATCCCTCACAGTCAATAAGTGTGTAGGGTAAGTTTAAAATGCTGGTTAAAACAATGCCAGTTTACTGGGAATATGAACTGGTCGCCGAAAAACATTGAGAACTAACATTCTCTATATACAACTGATATACACAAGTCTGCTACTGATACTTTCATCAGAACAAAGAGCTTCAACACACAGCTCAACTAGTCACATCAATGAAATTCAAGAACTTAAAACAGCTATCAAATCAGCTAATCAAATCTGTATCAAATCAGTGACGGTTAATACTTAGGACTAGCTGACACCAGGCTCCAACCCAGAGCAGTGGTACACTAACCTAAGTACAGTATGGAGGTGTGATACATAAATAGTGGGTGAGAATCTGTTACATACTGCAACACAATAATAATTATCTATGATCCTCAGTTACGCAAAATCATCTACCACCTGACCAACTGATATCTCTGTTTACCTGATCCATTTACACAGCATTACTCTTATAATATATACCTTAGTAATAAATAATAACAAAATATAATACAACCCAATGACTGGACTTCTCACGTCCGTCTCTCTGGAACACTAGGGGAGTAGTAACTTGCCAACGGCCATGACGGTCGAGAACGACTTTGTTTCCAACAGGGCAAGTCACTCCAACCTTCCTCCTTCGCATAACAAAAGCTCAAAACATAAATCTTTACATCTAGTTCATACTGTACCGAATTAGAGATATACATAATACAACACAGATCCACAAAATGGAGAATATCCTTGATAACCTAGCAAACCCAGTACCAGACATCATCTTCCTTGGAGACTTCAATCTACCCAGTTTAAAATGGAGAATAGTAAACAATAACATCATAGCAGGAAGTCAACCTGGAAATAACCAACCACAGGTCAGAGAACTACTGAGATTCTGTGACAAATTCTCGCTCAGTCAGCAGATTACAGAACCAACTAGGAACGAAAACACGCTGGACCTGATATTCACGAACAATGAGGAGCTAATCAGAGACATTACTGTCTCAGACACTACGTACTCGGACCACAAGCTCATTGAAGTGCAAACTAACATTAATAACGGTAGTAGGCCCAAGAGAAACAACAAGCGAGAAGGGCTATTCAATAAATTCAATTTTAATAATAAGAGGATAGACTGGGAGAAAATAAACAGGAAACTTACAAACATTCAATGGGAAAATGTTCTAAGAAGTAAAAATCCTACACAAGGAATAGAAAAACTGACTTCTGAAGCATATGAAGTCTGTCTGAAACATGTTCCTTTGAGGAAAGCCAGAAAGAGGTCCAATGTTGAAAGAGAACGCAGACGACATTACAAAAGAAGGAAGAAATTATCGGAAATGCTTAAGCAGACACGACTCTCCATACAGAGAAGAAATAATTTAAACAGAGAGATTGAAGAAATCGAACAGAGACTGAAGCATTCCTATCAGACTGAAGAAAGGCAACTAGAACAGAAAGCAATTCAAGAAATAAAGAAAAACCAAAAATATTTTTTCACATATGCTAACTCAAAAGCGAGAACCACTGCCAGTATTGGACCTATTCGTATTAGTGAAGGTTCATACACTGAGGATGACAAAGAAATTAGTGAAATCCTAAAAAAGCATTATGAGGACATGTTTAGCACTCCGATACTCAGCATGAAAGTGGAAGATTCGGACACTTTCTTTATGAATGATACTCAAACACCTGTAAATATAACTGATATCAGCACGAGCGTGGCAGACTTTGAAAGAGAAATTGACAATATGCCCATGCACTCAGCCCCGGGCCCAGACTCATGGAATTCAATATTTATAAAGAAATGCAAAGTGCCAGTAGCACAGGCACTCAGTATAGTGTGGAGGAAGAGCTTAAACACAGGGGAGATACCAGATGCGCTTAAAGCAGCAGACATTGCCCCTCTACACAAGGGTGGTAGCAAAGAACTGGCAAAGAATTATAGACCAGTTGCACTAACTTCCCACATAATAAAAGTATTTGAGAGAGTGATTAGGAGTCAGGTCACTAGATTCATGGAAACCAATGACCTCCACAATCCAGGCCAACATGGATTTAGAGCAGGAAGATCATGCCTCTCACAGCTACTTGACCACTATGACAAAATCACTGAGGCATTAGAGGAAAAATATAATGCAGACGTCGTGTACACAGATTTTGCAAAGGCATTCGACAAATGTGACCATGGAGTGATTGCACACAAAATGAGGTCAATGGGTATAACTGGTAAAGTAGGACGCTGGATACTCAATTTCCTGTCGAACAGAACACAAAGAGTAACAGTCAATCAAGTAAAATCGAGTCCGAGCGCAGTTAAAAGCTCTGTACCTCAAGGTACAGTCCTTGCACCACTGCTGTTCCTTTTTCTCATATCAGATATAGACAAAAACACAAGTCACAGCTTCGTGTCATCCTTTGCAGATGATACAAAAATCAGCATGAAAATTACCTCTGCTGAAGACATTGATAAACTACAAGCAGATATATCTTGAGTTGAGTTGATTTCGGGGCTTTAGTGTCCCCTCGGCCGGTCCTCGACCAGGCCTCCACCCCAGGAAGCAGCCCGTGACAGCTGACTAACACCCAGGTACCTATTTTACTGCTAGGTAACAGGGGCATAAGGTGAAAGAAACTCTGCCCATTGTTTCTCGCCGGCGCCTGGGATCGAACCCAGGACCACAGGATCACAAGTCCATCGTGCTGTCCGCTCGGCCGACCGCTCCAATTATTAACAAATTTTTCGATTGGGCAGCAGAAAATAACATGATGTTTAACGGTGATAAATTCCAGGTACTCAGATACGGCAAAATGAGGATCTTAAACATAATACAGGTACAAAACACAATCGAATCTGCCCATTGTAGGAAGACAGCATGTCAAGGATTTGGGAATAATGATGTCCGACGACCTAACGTTTAGGAAGCATAACCAAGCAAATATTGCGTCAGCCAGAAAATTGATTGGATGGGTTACGAGAACCTTCAAGTCCAGAGATCCCATCACAATGGTTGTACTCTTCAAATCACTTGTGTTGTCCCGTCTCGAGTACTGCTCAGTACTCACTTCCCCCTTCAGAGCAGGAGAGATTGCTGAAA
>WNGS01034145.1:54841-67341 GCA_020271785.1 Procambarus virginalis | reverse complement strand
GCCGCCATCGCTCTCCGTTTGGAGTAAGAGAAAGCTGCCGCCGCTCCTGAGCTCTGACGACAGGAACTTGACCTTAGAAACTGCCCACGTCACTTAATGCCAGGAAGCAGAAGCTAAACTCCCGGTACGTTTTAATATGTCTCACTGTATCAAATTGATGCTACCTTTTGTAGAAACTGAGGTGGATGCATTTTTAACGTCATTTGAGGCTTTAGATAACCAACTCAGCTGGCCTCAAACTCAGTGGTCGATACTACTCCGATCCCATTTGACAGGCAGAGCTGCCTTGACCCTCAGTTCTCTTGTCACCGAAACTGATTACCACGTGTGAAACAAGCCGTGCTTGATGCTTATCATTAGTGAGTTGAGAACTACAGACGTCGCTTTCGAGATTATATTAAGCCCAGTGCTATCACCTATTTTCAGCTTGCACAGAACAAACTTAGATATATAGAACAGGTATTCTGAGAGAGAACTCTATCAACATCAGAGGCCTGAGACTGTTCAACACGCTTCCACTACACATAAGGGGCATAACTGGCCGACCTCTCACAGTGTTCAAGAGAGAACTGGATAAGCACCTCCAAAGGATACCTGATCTACCAGGCTGTGATTCATATGTCAGGCTGTGAGCAGCCGCGTCCAACAGTCTGGTTGACCAGTCCAGCAACTAGGAGGCCTGGTCGACGACCGGGCCGCGGGGACGCTGAGCCCCGGAAGCACCTCAAGGTAACCTCAAGGTATAATGAAGTGGCTGGAGTCAGCCCAGATCATTACCTTTGCAGACCTGATCAACTTCATCCTTAAGGAAGAGTTCCTTTGCCGTGTGTCAAACCTCCATACGTCTTTACCTTTCAGACAAAGGAGAGACCAACCTTAATAAGTGTGTGTAGTTGGCGGATACATATAGTTTAATCCACAGAACTTCTGAATCGTATCCCGGTAAACCATCTCGGTGGAGCCCTGTTAAAGTGAGTTCTGCTGATGTGAACCACTCCCTCTACTGTCGCTAATATAAGGTCTATGGGCACGCCATAGAAAAGTGCACCATATCCCCCCCCATTATAAAACTAGCAACGAAATCACATGTCTAAACCTCAACCTCCTAAGCCTCATAAGCCTGCTATGCATACTCATGTTCCAGCTTCTGATCTTTCTCTATTCCGCAGACACCTGTATCCTAGCATTGTCTCTACCAACGGTGGAGATTCTGAGAGAAAAGTCAAAGTGAACATCTTGAGGCATGAACATCTTCTGCTCTCCAAAGTATACTCCTGAAAGCTGCCGCACCCAAGGTCACCTACACTGGAGAAACCGTCCTCATCACCGACCTCATTGCAACCACTCCATACCCGCTCACAAGAGTCCACCTGGATTGTTTCTTCGTACGTGGAGAAGTCCAAGTCGCCATCAGGGAGAAACCTTTCCCCGTGCCAGGAATTCAACTTTTTCTGTGCAACGATTTGACTGAACAACAAGATTCCACGAACCTCATTATATGTATCAAACCCCAGGTAAGTGACTCCTCTACAGAAGAAGACCCTGTAATGAAGCATGTTGCAGAGGAGGAACCGATGACTGACGAAATGGAGGACATCTCCCAGGGAGCCCTAATGACAACTCATGCACAAGCCGCTCAACCACAACCAGTAGCTCCATCTGTTCCTCAAGATCTGCAAGGCCTCCCACAGAATCTCAGCTTGTTGGAGCTCCGTAAGTTGCAGCAGGCTGACCTATCATTAACTCCCTTTCACTTTCAGGCTCAAACTCTGAGTGATGCCATCCCTGGTTATTTTTTAAATGATAATCAAATTCTATATTGCAGATTTAGACCCAGTAAGTTAAAAGAGGAAGATGATTGGACTAATGTTGATCAGTTGGTAGTTCCTACATCCTTAAGAAAGGATACCTTATTGATTTGACCCGTGGTCAGTAGTGTAAAAGGAGACACATGGGGAAAAAATTTTCAGAAACGGTGGGCACTTCCACGCCGACTCGACTCCCGGGGGCCAGAAGGTGAAAATCTTATTTTTGGGGGTGGTGGGATGGTTTGGTTAGGGCACAGTCGGCGCGCACCTGGCTGGTTGGCTTGGTGGGGTGGTTGTCCGTTCCCCCTAGGGGTCCCCACGGCCCACCACCCAGGGTATACCTGAGAAACTCTTGCTCTACCCTAGCCTGTTTTTTCACTTGTTGTCGCGGATGTATAAGATGAGTCTAAGGCATCAAGAAGGGGGCCCCTACTTATGAGAGGTACTGAAAAAGAATGTTCAATAGATTCAAACCAAAAAATGCACTGGTGATAGGAATATAAACGTTTTTGGAGTATTTAATAACATGAGCAAAAAATCACGATTTGGCCTGGGGTGTTACCAGAGTACTACGGTATCAATTTGGGGGCCCTTACTTTTTTAAATGGATCAGAGGGTAAATGTTCAATAGGTTAAAACAAATAAACACAGTTGAAAGCGAATATAGAAGTTTTTGGAGTACTTTAATGATGCTATGACNGGGCAGGTTCTTGATGACCTCCATGGCAGTGATCATTTCCCTATCCTTGTTTCCTTTTTCTCTTTTCGCCCTTCCCTCTCTTTCCTAGGTGGCAGTTTGCTAAAGCGGACTGGAACCTATTTACCCTCAGTGCTGCTCTCTCTGACCTCTCCCTTCTGCCTCTCCCTCGCGCTCTCCTCCTTTTCATGACACTGTCTTCGACGCTGCCCTCCGCTCTATTCCTCGCTCTTCCTCTCGGGGTCCACGGAAGTGCGTTCCCTGGTGGAATGCGGACTGTGCTCGGGCTGTCCGCTGTAAGCGTGCAGCCTGGAAGAGGCACCGCCGTCGGCAGACGACCGATTCTTTTCTTTTCTTTCGGAAAGCGAGTGCGGTGGCCGTAGGGCCATCCGTACGGCTAAACGTGAATGTTGGCTTCTTATGTCTCCACAATTACGTCCGAAACTCCCCTGCCACAGATCTGGAAGCGTATCCGCAAGATAGCGGGTAAGTTCGTTCCCGATGTTTCCCGGTCCTTCACCTCCGTGGTACTCTTGTGGCGGACCCGTTGCAGGTTGCTACCGAACTGGGTTCTCACTTTTCTTCTGTTAGCTCTGGTCTTCATCTTTCCCAATCTTTCCTTCTTCGTAAACCTGTCCTTGAGTCTCGTCCTTTAGATTTCTGCACTCGTCTTCGACTTTCCTATAACGATCCCTTCTCTCTCTCTGAACTTCGTTCTGCCCTGGCCCTCTGCGGTTCTACGGCGGCGGGCTCCGATGGTATTCATTATGAGATGCTTCGCCATCTCCCTCCGTGCACGTCTCAGTATTTACTGAGTCTGTATAATCGGATCTGGGAGTCGTCGTTCCCTCGATGCCGTTGTCCTCCCTGTTCGCAAACCAGGGTCTCTGGGAACTTCCCCTAAGGACTTTCGCCCTATTGCCCTCACAAGTTGTGTCTGCAAACTCTTTGAACGTATGGTTAACGTTCGTCTGATGTGGTTCCTGGAACACCATCACCTCCTCTCCCCTTCTCAATTTGGTTTCCGCAAGTGCCGCAGCACGACAGATGTCCTGGTGAACTTGGAGGTCTATATTCGTACTGCTTTTGCTGCGAAGACCTCCGTTGTTGCCGTCCTTTTTGACCTGGAAAAGGCTTACGACACCACTTGGCGTTATCATATTCTATCCCAGCTTCATTCTTTTGGCCTTCGTGGTCATCTCCCTCTCTTTCTCCGCAGCTTCCTCTCTCGTCGTTCCTTTCGGGTGCGCCTTGGTACCGCTCTCTCTGCCTCTTTTCAGCAATACGAAGGTGTGCCCCAGGGTAGTGTTCTGAGCACTACTCTTTTCTGGTTGCCCTCAATGGTCTTCTTTCCTCTCTTCCTTCAGGTGTCTTCTCCGCTCTCTATGTCGATGATCTTACCCTTTGCTGTCAGGGTGATGATTCGCCTTCCTTCAGCGCCGGCTTCAACTTGCGATTGATGCCGTGTCGTCTTGGGCCACCGATCATGGCTTCAAGTTCTCTACTTCTAAGACTTGTGCCATGTCTTTTACTCGGAAACGGGTCGTTCTTCGTCCCTCTTTGTCACTTTATGGTCATCCCCTTGAGTACAAAGATTCCGCGAAGCTTTTGGGGTTATTCCTTGACACTCGTTTGTCTTGGTCTCCCCATATCTCTTACCTCCGTGTTGAGTGCTCTAAGCCCTTACCCTCCTTCGAGTGTGTCCCATACTTCTTGGGAGCGGATAGGCGCACTCTCCTTGCTTTGCATTCCTCTCTCGTCCTGTCTAAGCTCGATTATGGTTGCCCTGCTTACTCTTCTGCTTCTCCTTCTGCTCTTCGCCGTCTTGATGCTTTGCACCATACTGGGCTGCGCCTCAGTTCTGGTGCCTTTCGTTCGACTCCGTCCTTAGCTTGTATGTTGACACTGGCTTCCTATCTCTCCAGGACCGCCGTGATCGCTACTGTCTTCGCTATCTTGCGCGGTCCTTGCAACATCCTTCCTCTCGCCTCTGTCGTGCTTTAACTTTTACCCCTCCTGCGGTTCCTGTTCCTCTTCACCACCTCCCTCTTTCTGTCCGGTTATCTCGCTTACAGGATTCTCTTTCCGTTCGAGTTTCTAATGTTTCTCCTCGTGTTGTTCCTTCTTTGCCCCCGTGGAGAGTCCCCCTTCCGCAGTTTTGTACATCCTTGACCCGCGTCACTAAAGCTTTTACCCCTCCTACGGTTCTAAAACGCCTTTTCCTTGAGCACTTTTCTTCTCACTCCCGCTCCGTTTCTGTCTTCACCGATGGGTCTAAGTCTGCGGACGGTGTTGGCTACTCTGTTGTTTTTCCTGATCGCACTTATATGTGTCGCTTACCTCCGGAGACTAGCATCTTTACAGCGGAGCTTTATGCTATTCTCTATGCTCTTCGTCTCCTGCTTTCTCGTTGTCAGTCTTCTTTTGTGGTTGTTGTTGACTCTCGTAGTGCCCTCATGGCTCTCGGGTCCTTTAATCCGGTTCATCCAGTAGTTGTCGAGATCCAGCATTGGCTGTTTCTTGTTCACAGTAAATTTAAGTCGGTTGAGTTTTGTTGGGTTCCCAGCCATATTGGTGTGTCTTTAAATGAGCGTGCGGATGCTGCCGCCAAGGAAGCTGTCCGCTCTTGTCCCATCTCTCGTAAAGGTATTCCATATTCCGACTTTTACCCGGTTATCCATTCCTCCATCCTTACCCGTTGGCAGGCTCTTGGTCGTCTGTTACTGGTAACAAACTCCGTACTCTTAAATGTTGTGTTTCCTCGTGGCCGTCCTCCTACCACCGTAACCGGCGATGGGAAACTGCTCTGGCGAGGTTGCGTATTGGCCATACTCGCTTAACCATGGTCACTTGATGGAGCGCCGCCCTGCTCCTTATTGTCCTAATTGCATTGTCCCTCTTACGGTCGTGCATGTCCTTCTTGAATGTCCTGACTTCCGGGACGAGCGTGTGTCTTGCTTTCCGACCGCCCCTCGCGGTCACTGTCCCTCAATAGAATTCTTGGTGACTCGGATACTTTTGATATCGTTCGCCTTATGCGTTTTGTTCTCGTATTGGCATCCTTGGTGATATTTAGCGCCCTCTGATTATTCCGCACATTTGATGGTGCTACATAGCCTTCCCGGTTTGGTGCCTTCTTTTGATAATTACTTACTTACTTACTTGCAAAGACAAGACTAAGCGGAATATCAGCCCTCCTGAACTCTAAATACTTATCTGACTTTGGCTAGGCTCCCTGAGAGACTAACTCAGCTGTTCCTAGGAAAATACTTAACCCAAACGCATCTTACCTTACTCAAATTGTTATAGAACAATTTCTCTTATAAGCAATGGGAGTTGTCTCGGTTACGTTTCATTAATTGCCTCGCAATCACCTCACTGAATACTGGACATCGATGTCCACCAGGTAAACAGGAAACATAACACCAAGTACTTGACTCAATGCCCAAGTTTCACTCACGACAATAATAAATCACAGCCCAACAGTGATTTATGTCACAATACGGTTGCAATTACAATCAATGCAGAACACCTGTAAATAACACTCAGTGCTCTAGCCCACTAGAACATAGCCCAACAATGATTTACTGACTGCAATAACACACGGTGATTGATCAACACTAGCAACAATCACGGCCCAACAATGCAACCTCTTTCAATAATCACACACAAACAGGTGCTCTAATTTCAAATATATTAGAACACAGCACAACACCTTACTGTACTGTTGTAATAACCTTCGTTGTTCTAATTACCTCTTAGAACACGGGCCCACAAGTTGCAACCCGGTTGCAATAACACTAAATACTGCAACTACAGCAATAACCACACTGGGCATCGTGACACTATGATTATATATAATTATGTACCTGCGGACACCTGTAGCCTTAAGCTACCAAAACGTTAATGGAACACTAAGGAGATCACACACTCCTGAATCAACTTGGGTGAGTGATTAGCGATCACACGGATCGATAATTACCCCCGAGAATTTATGTTACTCGACAGAGCGGTTAGCAGTCACTCCAGACAGCCTCGTTATTCACCACAAAAATCTACCAAAATTACGTTAACACGTCAGCCACATAACCACATATATAACCACACTTGGCTCAGCCCCTGAGAACACAACATGAGAAATAACACACACGGGTAGTACTCCACCATAATCATAGGCCAGGAAATCCGGAGTTACACACTGACATTCTTGACCTGTGCACGTATGACCAGTACTGGACTTCCTCTCCTGCAAAACATTACACCACATGGAACAAGATAATCACCTAGAATGAATTACCATAAATCCTACCAGGTTGGAGTATACAGCACTTGGACAGCCCCTACAGTCCTTGGTCTAATCTATGTTTATCCTGTTCCCATGTGTACCCACACACACACACACACACATACAGGGACACCTACCCACACCAGGCTAAATCCCTCTGAGACTGACAAAATGTCAATAAAGGTGAAAATCTCACACGTCCGCACTTCTCATCTCTACAGGTGCTTGGAAACAATGGGACGGAACACCTGACCTCAAATTCAGGCTGAGAGATATTAATCACCAAAACACACAAGGTACTTCATTTACACAGCCGGCTAACATGCACGCCCCAAGAGTTCTACCATACCCAGGCACCCAGCTATAGGTGGCTGGCTACTCCTTGAGGCGGCAGAGGCCTAGGTGGAGCCTAGCGTGGTGGCGTTTTCATACTCTTAGTCACACACGGCACGGTTACGTACACCCCCACCGGCGCGTTCGTACATGGATGGCGGCCAACCCTATGAACTCACGAAATTTCTCAAGAAATTCCCGAGAATTTCTATGGGAAAACTGCCCCTGAACACTACCACGAATTTCCTTTCACTCTCCTGCTACAGAGCACCAGCAGGTGGTCAGAACGTCTGACAAATCACTGGAATGGGGCCCACGATCTGTTGCTGCTCGTATGCTACTTTACCCACGTTCCACGATCATGTTTCTACACTCCCTTGCTATCCCCCCAAATACGACGAGTTCCCGGATTCTGCTACGCTCCACGGACCCTCGACGATGTTGCTGGTAGCTGGAGATGTGTAGTAGCCAACTGCCACGACGTTCTTTATTCAGTTTGGCCGAAATGAGCAAAGGGAGCGTCAGGCAAGAGCGGAGGCTGAAGGCAGAATTGCGTCTTCTCAGCCAGACGAAGCGTCTTCCGGGTTCTCCTCAAACGAACCAATCAGACAAAGGCATACAGCTGCCTACTGCTCTCAACCAATCAAAGACGAGCTCCCATAGCCTTAGGGTGACTCCAAGATGGCCGACCAAGATGGCTGCCCAAGATGGCCGGTGGCGTTGCCACGGAAACGAGGCTAGTGACAGGTGGCAGGCCACCCACACACTCCACGCCTCGCTTCTTGCCGCCCAAATCCCTCCTAGCTCTACACAATAAAGCTGCTGCTCGCTCTAACTTCCTCCACAGACGTGCTGCAACGGCCATTGTAGCATATTCAGGATCCTGATGACTTAGCTTCTCAGATGAGCCCAAACTCGAGATGATTCGGGTTCGTTACCAAAACTAGTCCCATACACGGCAGTGCACTTGTTAAGTGCACGACTAGCCCCACAGGCATGTAAAACTAGTGGAAGTTTAGTCTGGTGCTAACTCATCTCCTCACAGTCAATAAGTGTGTAGGGTAAGTTTAAAATGCTGGTTAAAACAATACCAGTTTACTGGGATATATGAACTGGTCGCCGAAAAACATTGAGAACTAACATTCTCTATATACAACTGATATACACAAGTCTACTACTGATGTTTCATCAGAACAAAGAGCTTCAACACACAGCTCAACTAGTCACATCAATGAACTTCAAGAACTTAAACACAGCTATCAAATCAGCTAATCAAATCTGTATCAAATCAGTGACGGTTAATACTTAGACTAGCTGACACCAGGCTCCAACCCAGAGCAGTGGTACACTAACCTAAGTAACAGTATGGAGGTGTGATACATAAATAGTGGGTGAGGAATCTGTTACATACTGCAACACAATAATAATTATCTATGATCCTCAGTTACGCAAAATCATCTACCACCTGACCAACTGATATCTCTGTTTACCTGATCCATTTACAACAGCATTACTCTTATAATATATACCTTAGTAATAAATAATAACAAAATATAATACAACCCAATGACTGGACTTCTCACGTCCGTCTCTCTGGAACACTAGGGGAGTAGTGACTTGCCAACGGCCATGACGGTCGAGAACGACTTGTTTCCAACAGGGCAAGTCACTCCAACCTTCCTCCTTCGCATAACAAAAGCTCAAAACATAAATCTTTACATCTAGTTCATACTGTACCGAATTAGAGATATACATAATACAACACAGATCCACAAAATGGAGAATATCCTTGATAACCTAGCAAACCCAGTACCAGACATCATCTTCCTTGGAGACTTCAATCTACCCAGTTTAAAATGGAGAATAGTAAACAATAACATCATAGCAGGAAGTCAACCTGGAAATAACCAACCACAGGTCAGAGAACTACTGAGATTCTGTGACAAATTCTCGCTCAGTCAGCAGATTACAAAACCAACTAGGAACGAAAACACGCTGGACCTGATATTGACGAACAATGAGGAGCTAATCAGAGACATTACTGTCTCAGACACTACGTACTCGGACCACAAGCTCATTGAAGTGCAAACTAACATTAATAACGGTAGCAGGCCCAAGAGAAACAACAAGCGAGAAGGGTTATTCAATAAATTCAATTTAATAATAAGAGGATAGACTGGGAGAAAATAAACAGGAACTTACAAACATTCAATGGGAAAATGTTCTAAGAAGTAAAAATCCTACACAAGGAATAGAAAAACTGACTTCTGAAGCATACGAAGTCTGTCTGAAACATGTTCCTTTGAGGAAAGCCAGAAAGAGGTCCAATGTAGAAAGAGAACGCAGACGACATTACAAAAGGAGGAAGAAAGTAACGGAAATGCTTAAGCAGACACGACTCTCCATACAGAGAAGAAATAATTTAAACAGAGAGATTGAAGAAATCGAACAGAGACTGAAGCATTCCTATCAGACTGAAGAAAGGCAACTAGAACAGAAAGCAATTCAAGAAATAAAGAAAAAACCCAAAATATTTCTTCACATATGCTAACTCAAAAGCGAGAACCACTGCCAGTATTGGACCTATTCGTATTAGTGAAGGTTCATACACTGAGGATGACAAAGAAATTAGTGAAATCCTAAAAAAGCAGTATGAGGACATGTTAAGCACTCCGATACTCAGCATGAAAGTGGAAGATTCGGACACTTTCTTTATGAATGATACTCAAACACCTGTAAATATAACTGATATCAGCACGAGCGTGGCAGACTTTGAAAGAGAAATTGACAATATGCCATGCACTCAGCCCCGGCCCAGACTCATGGAATTCAATATTTATAAGAAATGCAAAGTGCCAGTAGCACAGGCACTCAGTATAGTGTGGAGGAAGAGCTTAGACACAGGGGAATACCAGATGCGCTTAAAGCAGACATTGACCGACACTCTAACACAAGGGTAGGATAGCAAAGAACGGCAAGAATATAGACCCAGAAAATTGACACTAACTCCGACAACACATAAAAAAATATTTGAGACAAGATGATACAGGACGTCGGTCACTAAGAGTTCAATAGGAAAGCGAAAGTGCACCGTCCACAGATCAGGCCAGGCGCGATGGGGGTAAAGTTCAGAGCAGCGAACTATTCATCTCTCACAGCTACTTGACGCAGCTATGCAAAAATCACTGAGGCGGATTAGAGGAAAAAAAATATAATGCAGACGGACGTAGTACACACTACGATTTTGCAACGAAGGTACATATCGACACAATGTGACATGGTAGTTCAGATTCGTCACACAAGAAATGAGGTACAAGTGCGAAGTAGACTGGTCAAAGATAGCACGCTGGAGTACTCAGTAGTCCATGTCGAGCAGACACACAGTACAGTCAATCATTAATCGGTCCGAGCGGGCAGTGGGTAACGCTATCAGCCACTCAAGAGTAAACAGTCCTTGCACTCACTAGCTGTTCCTTTTCTCATATCAGAAAATAGTACACAAGCACCCTTCCGTGTCACATCCTTTGCAGATTACACAGAACAATCAGCATGAAAATTTACCAATCGTGACAGAGACATTGGATAAAACTAACAAGGCAGATATAATCTATGAGTTAGTCACGTTGATTTCGAGGCGTTAGTGTGCCCACTCGACGCCCGTCCTCGACCAGGCCTCCACTCCCAGAATGCAGCCGCGTTACAGCTGACTAACACCCTGAATGTAGTCAGGCCTATTTAAAAATACTTGTGCGGGGGGTGTCGGATACAGGGCAAAATAAAGGTGAAGGTCGGGGTGGGGACAAAAACTCATAAAACTGCTGGGCACCATATGTTTCTCAAGTCAGCGTCGGGACCTGGGTAGATCGACACCGTGACCAACATTGATCACAAATCCAGTCGGTAGCTGTCCTCATCGGCCGAACACGGCAGACCGAAAAAATATTCACAAGATTGTCGGATTGGACGTGGTAACACAGAAAAAAAAATGATCGAGAATTACTAAACTGTGCCAAATTCCAGAGGTCGTACTTCGATACGCCACAATGAGGATAGACTTAAACATAATCCAAACGGGTAGCAAACACACTGCTAACTCTGCCATAGATAGGAAAGTACACCAATTCAGGATTCGAGGGAAACTAATGATGTCCCAGACTCAACACACTAAAACGATTTAGGAAGCATAACCAAGAAACAGGGGTGCCCACTATGCGTCAGGATGCCAGACCAATTGATTGGTGATGGATATAGAGAGAGAACCTTCAAGTCCGGGAAAAGAGATACCCATACACAAGAATGAGAATGGAATCAATTACACAGGATCATCGGTTAGGTGTTGTACCGCGTCAATCGAGATACGAAGGGCGTGGCTCAATAGAATACTCAACATGTCCATGTCCAGAAAGAAAGGAGTGGGAGTGATTAGCATGAAAATTGAGGGCGAATGAATAACAGGAAAATAAGTATAACAGCACGACATATACTAATATCCCGCTAAATTATGGGACTGCTTCATACGCATCTGCTCTGATGCCTCACATAGTACTATGCTATGTACAGGAGTAGAAGAGGATCAGCACATGGTATATACACAGTAGTATACTGAGTGTGTACTAGGGTTCCCAAATCTGTACAGATAAAATAAAACGGTCACATGCTAGATGTCATCGACTTGAAGAAATGCTAGAATAGAAACAGTAGAATAAGACCAGAGGAGTTACCATGAGTGCTCGCAAGCAGATGAAATCCTGCATAATACTAATCTCATATGTCACGAGATTTATCGTAGAGTCCGTGAGTGCCTACATAGCAGCTGGGCGTACAGTATAGTGTTCACCTCGGACGTGATCTCGACCAGTGGACCATCTATAAATCAGTGGACTATATTGATAAAAGTTCGCTCCACTCCCTAGTGACAGTGCTCGGGGACCTAATCTAACCTAGGAGCCTACCCCCTGATGGGGTACTGCTGGCCTGCGTGACCAGGCGGCCAATCAATACGGCCTGTAAATGGACCAATGTCCCACTAGTGTCATTCCGGCCTCGGCGCCTCTGGACAGTTAGTGAGTAGAACCATACTCTACCCGGATCACCAGCTCAATCAGTGGTATGTCAACGCTAGGTATGGGGGACCGGGGGGCAATTATAGCTAACCTTCAAGCTTACAGTCAAAGGTATGGCATAACGAACATCATGTGCTACACCATATGTTGATGCTTTTCTATATTACAGCTGGCTAAATCAAGCTGTCCTGGAGATACGGCCTCCGAAGAGGGATTCTAACAGCGGATGGAAAGAGAGTTCCAGCTGAATTACACAATAGCACACTACGCTACCTAGACAAATCCGCATGGTTACCCACATAAGTCACGGTGAA
>WNGS01034145.1:36457-50599 GCA_020271785.1 Procambarus virginalis | reverse complement strand
GCTTCCCCATAGCGTTGTTGTGCGTTTAGTTTCAGTGTCTAAGTTGTCAGAATATGTGTTATTATGTCACTCTGCAGGTCCAATTTGGAAGAGTATGTGTCCAATATTTCAGTGTCCCATATGTTAATAGGTGTGGCTAATATTCCAGTTTATATGTCCAATATGTCAGTGATTGTCAAGCATGTCAGTGTGAATTCAATGTGCCATTGTATGCGTCCAAAAGAGAAAGATGGAAGCTTACCTTGAAGAAGGACAAGAAGACGTGAGAGGTGGAGTTGACGAGGAAGACGAACGCGAGGAAGGTGGTGAAGCCGCCGTTGAGAACAGCAGGGCCGATGGTGGCCACGGTCTGCCTGGCTCTCTGATCTCTAGTGCCGTGTTCGGTCATGAAGGTGTGGCCAACATGGGCAGCGTAATCAACGCAGAGCCCGACGGCCAGGACCAGGTCAATGCAGGAGACGGTGTCAATGGTGAGGCCCCACCAGTGCATGAGGGCCCCCACGTCCACCAGCGTGGCCAAGACACACACGAGCACCAGGACGCTGGTGACTACACTCACCATGAGCAGGAGAGTCACCACCAACACCACAACCAGGGCAACACCCATGTTCCGGTACAGTTCCTCTTCGATCACCTGGTTTGTTTCCCATTCTCCATAAGATCTTGACCAAGCTCGCACGTATCCGGTGGCATTCATCTTACGCACTACAGTTTTAACACTTTCCATGGCTTTTATTTCTTGCCTTGATGTAGACATTAGTGTATGCCTGTAGTCAATGCTGGAAGCCACTACAGAGGGGGCTTTTTGAGTGCAGTTGAGTGCAGATGAGAAACGGAAGTTCCTATTCCTGTATGGCGACCCGCTGGGAGAGAACAGGAACTGGCTCAGCTGATCCAGAAACTCTTCCTCGGACTGTGCTGGATCAGGCACCTCATAACCTTGTTTTTTCCAGTACACTTTGTATTTGTCGTACCAACTCTCAACTTCTACTATACTCTCAGTTTCCTTCAGCCGTTAGTCATTGTGTCAATATTTGACAATTCCGTAAATAAACTGATATTGGCAAAGAACACTGAACCTTCTGCTCCAGAAGATGGATAATAATAATTTAGTTTAATGAAGAATTTATAAAGGTAGGAATCTTGTGGAAGGAACCAGATAGGATCAAATTCTTGCCGCAGGTTTGAGAGTCCCCAGGCAGATACACAAGCTAGAACGACTGTAGCTACAATCACGAAGATCTTCACTGGTAGCAAGAAGAGTATCTTGGCGTACACATTGGTGAAGAAAGTCTGACACAGGTCTGTCTGGCTGCAGCGGTTTGGAGTCCACTTGTTGAGTTTCCAGCAGCACAGTAACCCGTGACGGCGGTCTTCCAGCGCTTCTGATCTATACACAGACAGGCTACAAAAAAAGTAGACTGGAAGAAATAAACGGAAGCAATACAAGAGCAGCGTAGAGACAGAAGGACCTAAGAGCTGGCAGTGCAGTTGTACTGCCAACAGCGAAGGCAACGAAGTCGGTGACGGAGGTGACGGTGATGGAGACTCCAGCATGTTTAAGGGCACAACCAACGCGCTCACTCAGCCCCTCCTTCATCTCCTGTGGCGACAGGTTGTTCCACGCCTGCATAATCACAAACATGTCATCGATGCCAAGTCCAAGCAACAAGAATGGAAGAATGCTGTTCACAGGTCCGTAGGTAATATTGAAGGCTGAACATATGCCAAAAGAGACGCCCACAGCCAGACCCACACAAGACAATCCTAATAGTGAGAGTATTGGTCTCTGCTCCACCATGTTAAATTTACCAAGCATAACAACAGCGTAAATGAAGACAATACCAAAGCCAAGACTTAAGTACTGGAGATCACTCTGAATATTGTCGCCACTCACCGTCCCAAAACTAGATGACGCCATCACGTAAAAGGAAACATTTTGGGGATGTTCTGAACTGTTTAAAATGTTGTTGATCAAACTCTTGCTCCCATTCATAAGTATCAACATCCACTTGTGTTCCAGTTCCAGCATCGTTTATGTAATGTCCTCTTGCAATAGCTGTGTGGTTGATCTTAGTGAACCAAGTATGTCTGGAGGCTCCAGCTTTAACAACGTGTCCCGCTGCGTCTCTCTCAGCCGCGCCCAGAAATTGTGTAATATTTATCGGGAAACCGGTGACTACACTTGTGTTGACGGTATTAATTCTTGTTATTATTTGTTGTTGATCGAGGGAGGTGATAAAGTCACGGTCGTAACCAAATACTTCCAAGATGCTGTTTTCTAAACATACTTCATCCATAGATTCTAAGAATTCACAGTAAGCATACCTAGGTAGTACTAAACTCCAATCTAGATCATTGTCTTTGTTATCATTAATTTGTCTTGCACATCTCTTGTCAACTATCTGAGGTGCTTCGGGGGTCAGCTTAATGCTCAAACTCGAACCATCGTCTTCCATAACGTCTCGTTTCTGCCTTCCAAACGAAGCTATAGATAATGTGGGAACCTTGGCACATACACTCTCCCAAGTTGCCGACTTGGTCTTGGTGTTCTCAACCGCCTCGTGAACTCTTAACATCTCTAGTAGAACAGACTTATCCAAAACATTTTCGACTTCATAGATGACAACGTTGACTCTCAGATCTGACTGAAAGTTTTCTTCTTGCCACTCCATGACTCGGACAAATTCGGAATTATTTGGTATCCAGAGCTTGAAGGGACGTGTCTCTATTTCAAACCTGATGATTCCAATGCAACAGATGGCGGTGAGCACCAGGCAAAAGAAGATGACAAGAAAAGGTGTTCTAGAGATAAGTTTGCCGTAGCGGTAGAAGGCATGTTCCAGCCTCCCAGTGATGGCCAGGCTGATCCTTGCCAAAATGCCCCACTGCCTCTGCTGCTGCTTACTGACTTCCCCAGACAAAGGGGAAGTCTCTGGGTGCGCCGAAGTAACCATCCTCATCATTGTCGCCTGTGAAAAGATTACGTTTCTGAAATAAAAATTAGAAGTTAATGAAGGCTGAAAAACTCAATATCTGTACTATAAGAGAATGTGCCTGTCTGCTCAAAATTGGAGGCCACATGCTTGGTATTAGCCTTACCCAAATTTGTAGGGGAAATGGTCTAAGTTATGGGACGAACTTAGGCTGCTTGAGCTATGCGTAAGTTAAAGGATTTAAGTAATATAATTAATTATTCACAATCCTCTCCACCCGATTCTTCCCGATTCAATTCTGGACGAGTGAAATATTTGTTCAGATGCCAAAAGACTTCTTTGTCATCAGAAAATATTATTTCTTTAAACACACAAATTAGTTTCATATCTTTATAATATTATATATCTATGCTATAATAAAAAATATCTGTCTGTTCAGAGTTGGAGCTAATCTCACCCAAATTAGCAGAAGGAAGGGTCTGGGGTACGGGATGAACATGGGCTGGTCGGGATAGCCAGAATTCAAAAGGGAATAGCGTGCCAGTGCTACATTCATATCCCCACAACGATATTTGGCATCGCCCACCAGCAACACAGCTGGTGGGCGATAGCTATTCTTTTTTAGAATTGCCGACCGATAAACAACACAGCTCAATCCCAACACAATTCACACAAAATAATTAAATCAAAATGAAAATAAGTCAAAATCTATGAAAATACAATTTATCAGTGCAATCAGAAACATTGAAATAGAATTGTAACATATTTAGTACAGCATGTGTGTTGCTTTTACATGCAACAGATGGCGCTGTTTTTCAAGAAAAACATAGTTTTACCAGTCACAGGTGTGGCATCTATACTTATACTCACGAAATGAACGGTATGGTAAACAACACAGCTCAATTCCAATACAATGTCACACAAAATAATTCAATAAAAAATAAATAAATGAAATATATCGAAATTTATGAAAATGAAATTTGTCAATGCAGTCGGAAACATTGAAATGGAATTCGTGACATATTTAGGATAGCATGCATATTGCTATTATGTGCAACAGATGGCGCTGTTTTTCATAAACGCATCTTTTTACCTGTTACAGGTGTGGCATCTATATAGTAGGTATGTAAAAAGACGCGCCTATTCGAATGCACCGTTGTGTCAAAATTTCAAAGCAATCGGTAAAGAATTTTCGGAGATTACAGGGTGTGTTGCTCTTACGTCCAACAAATGGTGCTGTTTTAAAAAAAAATGCATGTTTTTTCCTGTCACAGGTGAGGCATGTATATAGTAGATATATAAACAGACGCACCTATTCGAATGCAACGTCGTGGCAAAATTTAAAAGAAATCGGTAAAGAGGTCTCGAAGATTTCTCTCACATGAAAAACAGTTTTTCAAAAAAGCATGTTTTTTTCCCGTCACAGACGTGACAACAATATGGTATGTATATAAAAACCTGCTTGGATGCGAATGGAACATTGTGTGCAAATTTCAAAGCAATCAGTGAAGAACTTTTGGAGATTAGCGATTTTGAACAAACGAACATTTCCATTTTTATTTATATAGATTTGATTAGCTTTTTTTACTGCTGCCCCTATCTGCTGTTTGACTGTCATTTTCTTTATCAATCTGCTGAAATGTAATGTTGTTAATTTGGTAGTTGTGGCGTGGGTTGTTATGCCCCACATGTAGGATCATCCTCCGTACTGACAGTACGTTTTAATACTAAGTACATCTCCTGTCTGTAATATATAGTACGTAACTGCACTTAAGGGGCTGTTACATTTACCTCTGCATTTATTCTCCTTAATTTCTGTTAAGACGCTCAGAATATTAGGATGAAATTTATAGTATGTTTAAAATTGCAAAAGTTTTAATTATTAGGAATTTCTTTTTCAGTTTTATGAAACAATAGAGATTTTATACAAAATTTGAAATTATCCCGAGTTAATTTACAATTTATTTAAATATTTTACTTTTGTTTTATTTGTTTTATATAACTGTAATATCAATATAGCTATAGGTTAAGTAGTAATTGTAATTAAGAAGCAATAAAATGCTTATCTTTAAAAACTAAGACGGTTAGGTTAGGATGTGGTTTCCGTTCAGCTTTTCAGGTAAACTAAAATATTCTCAATATATTTTACTACGATTTAAAACTAAATGTAAATAAGTACAACTCCTGACTGTCATACATAGTACATAATTGCACTTATGGGGCTGTTACATTTACCTCCCCATATTTGGAGGACGGGCTGAATAATTAGATGATAAATGGATGCATATATGCATGGATAAATTGTTTGATAAATGGATAGATATATGGACAGATAGATGATGGATGATAGATGGATATAATGTGCATGGATAGAAAAATATAGATAATGATAAGATCAATGGGAGACAAACACACCCAGGCATCGCCAGGTACCTTTGTATATAGTATAGATGGGGTAATCTATACTATAGTATAGATGGGGTAATCACTATTCGAGACGGGAGTCAGGGGAGGAGAGGAAGAGTTTGGAGCGGGGGAAGAGAGAACGAGGAGAGGGGGGAAGTGTGGGGACGAAGAGGGAAGGGAGAGGACGAGAGGAGGGGAAGAGCACCCGGACACCACCAGGTACCCCTCCTAATGTTATATTTTATTTAAAAGAAGAAGGGCTAAGTAGGGGGTTATGGGTACGTGGAGAGACGGATGGGGGAATGAGCGAGGGGAAGGGAGGAAGAACTAGGGTAGGGGAAAGGGTGGGGAGGCCAAGGGGAGAATGAAAGGATAGGAGAGTGTAGGAATAAGCATGAGTGAGGTGAGCCGAAGCTTATATATGTACTAGGCGGGTTACCTGGCGTTCACAAACCTGCCACCTGATACGAAAACAGACATTTGGCCTGAGTGTGACACAACTCCACATCACATTCACTCCAAACACCCATCGTTGCTGACGACCCAAGCTCCTATGGTTCATGGGCCCACCTGCACCATGTTGCATAGGGTCAAGGTTCGCCTCCGGGAGAACCTCGTTCTGTCCACCGCCGAGATTTTAGCACAAATCTCCGCCAACGTCTCACTGACGGACATCCTGCAAACAGGAGAGGGTGTTCACCTGCTCTTCTCCAGGGATTCCGACCTTAAGAAGATATTCACTGCCACAACGGCATCACCCTCACGACGCTACCTGGCAGATAGGACCGTGTTCGCCAGGAATATCATCACATTGATCAATGACCGCGACGACGACGACATCCTCGCCAGCATCAACGACCAGAACATGACACTCGTAGCGGTAGCGGTCAAGACCATCTCCAACGCCGAAGTCAACTGCAGACCAACACTGAAGGTGACCTTCACCACGGCCATCGAAGCGACCCACACCACAGACTTCTGATTTATTGGCGCAGGAATCACAATACCACACTCCCAAGTGACCAAGGAACGCTTCATGGAGCTCCGGCAATGCTTCAAGTACTACCAGTACTTCCACTACACCAGGAAATGCACCGAGCGAGCGCAGAAATGTAGCCTCTGCGCCCAGGAGCACCACTACATGGACTGCACTACATCCTCCCACTTACGCTGCCTGGTCTGCAATGGCCCACACTCTGCGGTCTAACCCGACTGTCTCCTCCAGCAGGAAGAAATCCAAAAGATGATGGCTACTGCTTCCTCCACCATCATTCCTCGACCAGCAGATCAACTCCCGTTGGAATTCCCGGTCTTACCCGGAAACATACATGTGACTCCCTCACCACTGCCTGGCTCTGGGGACACCACACCCAGCCGATCACACCACCACCACCGGCTCAGCCTGCAGCCTCCACCAAGAACACCCTTTTACCCGTCCTCCTTCACCTTGTCGACAAAATGGCGGGCAACGACATTACTTCTACATCTACATCATCAACAAGCTGGTCGTCGCGAATAGACTTTTGATAGCTTCTGTACCCGACGACTTTCTTCCAGCTTTCATAACTGCTCCGGAGCCTTCGCCCCGGGAAGCCCTCATCATCCGGCCACAGTCACTTCGCAGTCCCCGAGCTTGTCCCACTGACAGGGGCGGCAGCAGCACTTAGGACAGCTGACCAGGACGACGAAGCCAACTCCGGTGACTCGACCAACTCCGAAAATTCGACCGACTCCGAAGACGAACCAAAGGAAGCCGACAGCGATGATTCGACTGATTCCCATGCTTTAGTCGATGTCACTGGCTCACCTGCTAGGGGCACTGATACTGCCCGGGCACCATCTCCCCCTCCAGATTCCGCATCGGCACCAACAAGACTGACAGGCTCCCATGCTGCCTCCTCCGGGTATATCTGACGTGGCAGCGCACTTTCCGATGAGGACAGACAGTATAAATCCATAATCCACGACTAATGGGAATACAGCTTGAAGCTTGCAGGACCGAAGGGTTTAGCGGGCTGGGGAATAAAGAACTTGAGGACAAGGATGAAATCTCAGGAAACAAGAAGAGCACGGTGTTGAGAGGGACAGAAAGTTCAGTCGTCTATACACTGTTGATTGAAATAGTCGCTTCACTTAGTAGTCGATACTGTAGTTTCCATTATTTATGTCAATAGGCTGCCTAGCGGCTTGTTAGGCTCGATGGCTAGTTGAAGGCGAGGAGGAGGGGCTCAGTCTTGATGATGGTGTTGTCTCGGAGGGTTTATGGTGCTAGATGCCAGGTGTTGTAGGCTGTCTTTGTTACGTACTCATAGCTGAATACATATATAAATTTAAATAAACTTTTGTTCTATCAACTGTATATGTATATATATATTATATATTTGTTAAATTATCGTGTGGTGTGGCAATGTCAGTGGGTACAGGAGCGCGGTGGCATCTTCACACGTATAATACCTGTTAGATTCGGGAAAGAGTTTTTGCTGGACCTGTTCAGTATGGGAGTTCCAGATGTCAATATATAAAAATTCATAGATATGTAATTTTTACTGTTATATAGCAGGTGGCATTGTACTGATAATTTTTGAAAGTAACTATTATGTTTTCATTGCATTCTTAGGTACTTTGAGAACCAGTGGTGGTTCAATTAGTTTTAAATATTAAAAAGTCTTGATTTTTCATCCTTCATCTTGATGAGGCGGAGGGGGAGAGAATTATGGGTAGAGTCGCAGCGAGAGTTAGTCAGTCGCTGGCCTGGACTCGGAGGAGAATCTTTGTTGGAGTTAAGTCTGGGTTTTTGTTCGTGTCATTAGTAGTTATTTGATCTGGGAGAGACAGTATATATTGTTTGTTGTAATAAGTGAAATATAGTAATCATCTGTAAGTATATATTATTGAATATATAATGCTTTAAACTTATGCATATTTCTTCATTCCTAACAGAATATTTATTTTATTTGCTCAGTACTTATTATGGAGTTATACTGGTGATCCGCTTTAGACAACCGCAGTGGTAAAATCCCTAGACCCTTAAGTTATGTGGTTGTAGGATCACGAGCAGTAACAAACGATAGGTAACATAGAGTTATGGGGGCCTGTGCCGGGAAATATTGTTCCCACTTAAACTTAACTGTGCTAATCTAACCTTGCCTTCCTAGGTACCAGTGTCTTGTGTGTTTTCTGCTAATAACTATTCCATGTGCCAAGCAAGTCTTCCTGTGTGTCAAGTAACAACGTTTCACGATTTTGAGGTAAGTCATCCTATAAATTTTGTTTGCGCAGTGAGGCCAAGCGAATTTTCAGTGTTATAACAATTTTACAGTGAAGTGTAGTGCAGTGCCATTGTGTTAATTATATTGTGTTAATCAAGTGCCAAGTGTTAGTAACGATGGAGGATAAAGTTGCGACGTTGTTGGCTCATCCAGACTTTGAGGGAATTAAGAGCCTAAAAATGTCTGAGTTAGTAGACATGGCAAATCAATTGGATTTGGCCGCCAACAATAGAATGGTTAAAGACCAAATGGTGAAAGTCATTGTGACGCATTTTGTTGAAAACGGAGAGTTAGACGAAGAAATTCTGGAGGAGTTACGAGAGGAGTCGAGTGATCAGATGACGTTAAAGCGTCTTGAGTTAGAAGCTCGTCAATTAGAGCTTGAAGCTCAAAAGGAACAGAAAATATTAGAGGCTGAAGCTCGTCAAAGAGAGATTGAAGCTCAAAAGCAACAGAAATTATTAGAGCTTGAGACTAGGCGTTTAGAGATTGAGGCACAAAATAGAAGAGTTGTCGTTGAATTGCAACTGGAGGCCACAAGGAAGCAACAGATGGAAATTCAACAACAAATGGCTGACACTAACTTCAGGCTTGAAACACAGCGTATGGAGGCTGGGCATGGAAATACTAGTAATGTTTCAATTAATAATGATATTAATCCCATAAGGATGAATAAGTATATAAAATTACCCAAGTTTAATGAGGAGGATCCTGAGGTTTTCTTTGCACATTTTAATAAGATTGCAGTCAGTATGAACTGGCCAAGGGATCAATGGGTAGCAATTATGCAGTCTCAATTTAAGGGGCGTAGTCAGGAGGTTTTTACATCCCTACCTGACGCTCATAGTTTTGATTATAAGTTTGTAAAGAAAAGCATCTTAAATGCTTATCAATTAAATCCAGAGGCACACAGGCAAAAGTTTAGGAACCTAAGGAGAGTAAGTGATCAGACAATAGCTGATTTTACTCGTCAAAAGACGAACTATTGCAACAGATGGTTAAAGTCACTTTCAGTAACTGAGTATGATGCTCTAAAGAATCTTCTTATCATGGAAGAAGTATTGTCATGTCTCCCAGACAAATTGTCTACTTTTATGGCAGAACAAAAGAATGTAACAGACATTTATGAGCTGTCAAAGCTCGCTGATGAGCATGAGTTGTTGACTAAGGCCCAGTTTACGGCCTATTCACCTAAGTTTAATCGTAAAGTAAATCATAATGCTCACAGAACTCCTTATCAGAACCAATCCAGTCCTAGTGCTCCAGTTACTCCCATGAGCTTTTCTCTTACAAAACCTAATCCTGCTACTTCATTGTCAGGAATGTCAAATAATAATAAGGTTAATTCTAAACCTACAGTTGGTTCTACAGGTGTGTCCACTGTAAGGTCCTGTTCCCATTGTAAGAAAAAAGGCCATGGAATTAATTCCTGTTTTATCTTGCACCCTGAGTTACGACCAACTGGTCTCATTTATTGTAGAGGTGTGCAAAATAAATTTACTAATAAACATGTAACTGTAAACCCCAATTGGGTGAAACAGTATTCACCATATATGTCTTCAGGTGAAGTTTTGTGTGTTGATAGAAAGTGGAAGCCGGTGAATATTCTTCGTGATACTGGTGCTTCCCAAACCTTAATTTCATCTAGTATACTTTCTAATGTTGAAAAGAGAGATACTGGAAAGTTTGTTGTTCTTCAGAGTGTTGCAGGATGTCAAACTGTACCTCTGATAGATGTTACTTTAAGATCCACCATTACACCAAGTTTATGCACTGTGGGTGTTTGTACACAGTGGATGTTATATTGGGTAATGATGTGGCCATAAATCATGTTGTGGGTGAGAATGATCCCAGTTTGTGTAAACAGCCAGTTGCAGATCATGTTTATCCTGCCTGTGCTGAAGTTAGTTCTATGAATGAACCTGTTGTAGTAGATGGTTTTGTCCATCCTACCTGTGCTGATGTCAGTACTATTATAAATCCAGTTGTCAGTTCTGATGTTACTCAAGCATTTGTTCCAGTAACCAGTACCCCTTCAGTGGAGAAGTGGGATGTGGTTGTTCCAGATTCCTGTGTGGCCGACCTAGTTGTTGAGAGTAAGCCTGATACTATGACTCTGCTTTATTCCAATAAATTGGGAAAGGATGTCCATGTACCAGTGTCTTGCCCGCTCACTACGAACGTTGTGCCAGGAGTTGAGAGAAACTTAAAAGCCACGACTCTATTGTATTCTAGCCAAGTGAATGGTTTAGGACAAGATGTCGGGTTGGCAGAAGTATTCCCGCTCACTCCAAGTTTAGAATCAGTTGTCGAGAGTAAGTCTGTTGTAGAGGCCCCGCCTCACCCTAGTCAAGTTGATAGTATAGGGGAGGAGGTCAAATTACCTGTTACTTGCCCGCTCGCTTCAGATTCCTTTAATTTATGTGCATTGAGTAGAACTGACCCTAAGATTTCAGAGAGAAGCAAGGAGACAGTCTGTACTGTAGATCCAGTTCTGGAGAGTGTGGGAAATCAGCCAGAGGATCAGCTTCTGTCGAGTAGATGGAGACCCATTGAGCCTCCCTCTTCAGTTGTCTGTGAGGCTGTGACCCCACTTGGTAGTTTATTGATTGTGAGCAGACAGTACTCCAAGCAGCTCCAGATGTCATGGGAGGAACTTTTGGTAAAACCATTGAGAGTGGTAAAGTATCATTCGGATCTAAGTTGCAGAGAGTTGTGAGTTGTGATTCTTATTCCATGTGGAGTAAGTATTTCTCATTGTGTAAATGAGTCAGAGTGTGTGTAGGATGTTGAAATCTACTTTTATTCTGCAGGAGCCATTCTCTTGTGAAGTAATGGACTGTGGGACATCTTTGTCCAGCCTTGTGGTTGAGCAGAGAGAGTTTACTCAAGTAGGTTGTGCATCCAGTTGTTCTGAGGAAGTGGTGAGTTATACTAGAGCAGTGTCTCTATATTCAGATCCAGTTTATATTGATGTACGAGTAGTGAACAACGTGTATGTTCCACTCAAGTGTGGTGTTGACTTTCAGAGTCATATTGGTGTTGACTTTCAGAGTCATATTGGTGTTGAAGGATTTAATCATACTTGGGAGCAGGTGTTTGAGGCTCCAGGTGTGTATTTCAAGTTGGGGGATAAGGTTATCCTACATTGTGTTAATCATTGTGAAGGGTTACAGATTGTCCTTGGGTGTTTCCCAGGTAATCTGCTGTGCATCTTCAAGATGTTAAGACCCTTAAACCTCTTGGTTGATTGTTTGTCATCAGACGTAAATCACTTGGGAAGTGATGGTGAGGGTTGTCAAGTTTTCGGCATGTTCTTGTTAGTCTTTTGGAAGACTAGAAGTTGATGAAAGTGTGTGTTGTGTTCAAGTTCACCATCAGAAATTGTGAACTTGTCTTCGGAGTTATGATTGAGATATGGTGCCTAGGCATATGCCTGTGCAAGGTAGCTTTTGCACTTATCTTGGGTTGTATTTCTTGGTTTCAAGGCCAAAGGTTTGCTAAGTCGGTGTGTTGTGTTGCTGAAGGTTCTATGAATGGGAAAGTTTTATACATAATTGTGAGGTTTAATGCTAATTTCTCTAATTTTAGTATCCATTGGGCGAGAGTATGTGTTCCACAGAGGATCAAGAGTGATGAGGAGCCGATGTCTTTGTCAGAGCATACCCAGGAGAAGTCCCAAAACTACTTTACATCCAGTCAGCTTCAATTAAGCTATTCAGCTCCAGAAAAAAGGAGTCATGGAAAATGGAGTCTGTCTTGGAAAATTCCACCATGTAGGAAATGGATCATATGGAAATATGGGACTGATCTAGGAGAAATAGTAGAAACAGATGTAGAAAATAATTGCAGTGATGTCTGTGTGAAAGCAGCTACCTTTATTGACAATTCTATTCATGCTAATGATGATAATGTTGTTGATAGGTGTGTGAAATATGATCTGAAACAAAGTGAAATAAATGAGATAGTACCCTGGAGAGATAAATTTGCATACTCCAGTGACCTAACAGAATATTTATTTTATTTGCTCAGTACTTATTATGGAGTTATACTGGTGACCTGCTTTAGACAACCGCAGTGGTAAAATCCCTAGACCCTTAAGTTATGTGGTTGTAGGATCACGAGCAGTAACAAACGATAGGTAACAGTCTCTACAGGGTGGATGTTCTTGGGCCTTCTTCATTCTTCATACTTCCGATGGTCAGAACCTTCTTACTTGGGTTGTCTGTCTTCCCAGGCTTCTTGTAGGTTTTTTTCCTTGTTGAAAGGTGGAACTGGCGTTCGAAGTTTCATCAGTTAGGAAGTCATGCGCACTGCATCCAATGTTTTGTTGAGGAGTGTCATGACCTCATGATCCACAGCATTGTTGGCGAACTAAAGCTTGGCCAATTTTCAATGTGAGAGTATTGAATTGGGAGTTGGAATTTAAATTGGTTGTGAATTGGATAGTTTCCAAAAAATTTTCTTTATTCCTTTAATCTTATTCCTGTCGTGATATTCTAATATCACATCCGTCGACTTTAAATGAAAGTCTGGATGGGTCGCCTGAGGAAAGACTTGCTTGGGTAACACTCTCAGTGTAGTAAGCAGCTCATTCTTCACTCTGGGACTATATAAGAACAATTGACTAGGTGTGAGCAAACGATGAGACCTAAAAAGTTTGAAATCTTCTCCAGTTTTGCCATTGACCTTCGTCATTCGCCAGAGCGAATCTAACGAGTAGGTCCCGGGCTCTCACAACAAAATTTATTGTTGTGTGGTGCTATGAATTCAGATCTAAGCTCATGACGCAGTCTCAATTTAACCGTCGGGTGGCCGAACTTTTTTTACATAAATAAAATGGTGTGGGATGTAACGAAAAGATAGTGTTCAACATAACAATACAGTTTATTCAACAAAGTATTAATTACTACAACAACAAAAGAAATATCAATGACGTTACTTTAAATCCTTCCTGTGACACCTTCACTGACAGCTAGACACCAGCCCCGAGTACTGCAACATGAAATAACTTGAACATACCGTGTGATCACAGAGGAATCAATCAAGCAAAACATACTAAGCCTCAAATCACAAGGTAACAACACCATGTAGGCTAGGAGACATGCCTCCATTAACCTATCAGTTCCCTATGCTTCATGCAGCCCACTCCTGCAATGGCGTTTGCAATTCAATCAAACTAGAAGTCTATCAATGACATAACAATGACTAATGGGGTTACTTGCAACTTCAGCAACCCTCCTCAATTAAATTCTCACGTTAACACTTCGTCCCTCGGACGAATCAACAATTAATAACTAATTGATTACCTTAATATCAAAATAACATTTACGTTAACTTAATCTTGTCTCCCACAGACAAATCAAACTGTACAACTGTCACTCGTAACTCGGAAACTACACAAACACTCTACTCGTCGAGCACTTAGTGAGTAATCCCCATTAATCCCTGTACTTCCAGACAGCTGATTAATCCCCGTACGAGTTATGTTGACAGGAGTCTGGGCCTAGCTTCAGTAGGGGACAGACGTT
>WNGS01034145.1:17512-34027 GCA_020271785.1 Procambarus virginalis | reverse complement strand
CATACATGCACACCACATACTAGACAATCCACACTAACAACCAATGAGCAAATCTACTCCAACTAGACATACTAGACACAACTTAACAACTAACCATTATCATAGACACACATTGAATACTAGAAACGTCGACTAGAACCACAAAACAACTCAACACTGACATGATAATGACACAAACTAACCACTAATCACTGACTGATATATACACACACACTGAATACTAGACACGTCACTAATATAATAACACACACACTGACTACTAGACAAGACTTGCATAAATGACACAGGGGAGCTACAAACTCTTGGAAGTGACAACAATGAACTTTCTGAACCAACATGTCAAGGACCACAAGTGAGAGGAATGACGAACCAGTAGACTAGATCTCGATATTCACCTGAATGAGTCAGAAATAGAAGAAGTCAAATTTGAAGACCCCATGGGAATAGTGACCACTGTGTATTGACATTTGATATCAGTGGAGAGGAGGAAACTAATCCAAGAAGGTCGGAAGAAAAGATTAAATCAGAAGAGGAAAATTGACGAGATGAGAACTTCCTAATGAAATCCCATTGGATACAGAATCCGAGAAAGACTGTACGGATATGATGGACTGTGTCACCCAGACGTGCCAGGAAGATGCAGACACAGTTTACCTGGTCCAAAGGAGAAAAATAGAAAGCAACAGAAGCATCCATGGTTCAAACAGGGACATTGTAAATATAGCGAGCAATGAGACCAAGAACATGTAGAAACTACAGGAATAACAGAACACCAGAGAGCAGGGAGGATACTCATAGGCAAAATAGTGAGGAGAAGTAGAGTGACGTATGACAAATAGCTGGAAGACGACTAATGTGTTCCTCATAGTAAAAACCGTGCGGAAAACAAGAGGTACCTCACACCGGCCATGTCCTGAACTTGTAACCAGGCAAGGTATGGGAAGATCGTGAGAGAAAAGCCTCACGTTGAAAATGTAAAAGGGATAGAGCTTTGTAAACACACCACCAACATTGGTTCAGATGGTGAATATCATGCGTGCCTACAGGTTAATAGCATTCTATGACCACGAAAAAAATTAGGCAAGAAAGAGAAGGTGGGCAGACTGCATTTTCTTGGACCGGAGAAAGCTTTGACACAGACCCCATAAAACTGTTACAAAGTTGGAGAACAGGGCGGAGTAAAAGTAAGGTGCTCCAGTGGATAAAGGAGTAACTAGCAACAGGAAATCAAGGAAAGCACGAGTAACTGTGAGGGGAGACATTAGAGTGCGAGATGTCACCAGCGGAGTCCCACGGGGCTCTTACATTACATGGTTATATGTAAATGATCTCGTGATATAGAACGATTCTTTCAATGTTTGCTGATGATTCAAAAATTTATAAGGAAGAATCAAGAAAGGACTGAAGATAGACAGAGACGTCTATCACGAGACCAGAGACAAACTGTGAGGGAATGGGCCTTTGAAAATTGGCTACTAAAGTGTCAACTCAGGAAAGTGTAAATAATGAAATTAGGCGAAGAGAGCAGGAGGGCTAAACACACGTTACCCATCTGGGAGGTGAAATGTCCTGCAAGTGTCAACACAGAGTGATAGCACAGTCTGGGTGGTTGATATTTGTAAGAAGTTTCTACTTTTCGTTTAATGGCATCCTCAGGTAAAAAAGAAGAACTGTCACAAGAGTCTGAACACGTTAAGTGCAAGATGTGAGATTATATACTTTAAACTGAAAATTAACAAGGCAAATGCACACCGCCATGCAGTCCATTCCTTGGTTACTCCTATCCACAACGATCCTTAAGGCTCCTGTTTAGACTTCACTGTTGCATTAGATAGCATAGGCAATCGTACAGGTACCTAATAGGACTCAAAATTTGGTATTTGATGTTTGTGGCGTATGAATCGAGGCTCGAATCCAAACAGGCTATTCATGGATATTCAAGAAAAATCTCATTGTAGGCGTGCAGGAGTTATTGGGGGTTAATACCTCTAGGACAGGTGTTGACATGAGTCTCTTAAGGCAACAATTAACATTTATGAACAAACCTAATACTAACACAAGGCACAACAATTTAGCGTTACGTTAATTGTGCTAAGTCGCACTATGACAGCTATTCAAAGCCAGTATAGTAGGACTCCTGTCCGTGTTGCTCTCGGCTGGTATAATAAACTTAACACCGGTATTGACTCAATTTGAATCTCAAGCAGCAAAGTCAAAGAGTAATTGGCCAGCTAAATAATTTAACAACAAACAATACAACTCAACAAGACTGGTCACTGAGACAGTCTTCTGTAAACAATCTCAGTCACATTAACACAAGTCTCTATTGACGACAGTCAAAAACAACAACAATTATGTTAACATTCTATCACATGGAGAAGAACAATTTATTAGCATTCAACTTATATCAAACTAAACAATATAGTTAACTTACTGTCAACTCATAAGTCCGTCCCTACACACACACACACAGCATCCTCTCTCAGCTCATCTCTCTACTCTCATGTCTCATCCTCTCTCTCTCCATCTCCATCTCTCCATACTCCTCTGCCTCTATCTCCCTCTTCGCTCTCCTCTCTCTCCAGTCTCCTCTGCACCTCTCCTCTCCTACATCTCTCGGAGTGTGTATCCATAGCTAGTCTCTCTCCTCTCATCTTTTTTTTTTTTTTTGTAAACATAAGGACTAGGGAGTCATACAGGGAATTGCCGTAAATCGACATACCTAGTGAAGCTCAAGACTAAGAGCTGCTTATCCTACCTCAGCCTCATCTGAAACCTACCACCCTTAGAACACTCATTTATTTTTCATAAGATATACTTTGACAATACTACAGCAAATTGGGGGACACTATCATATATTGTAACTTAGGTAGCTAAGTTGAAACCTACTCCTAGATGCCCATTTCTTTCATGAGCATGTTATTTCTTGCTTTAGAAGGAATAGCCTTTATTCCTTAAAAAAAACATGTTCAAGCTAACAATACATATATACGGCACCGGATGAGCTAGTAGCCATAGCTGTGTGCCAGACCTGTCTTCATGTGACCGTTGACCTAGACTACTACCCGTGTATACAGTCTGTCTGAGCGACAAAGGGTTCCAGATACGAGGAAGCCTCGGAATGAATGAACAGTGATGGAGTGATGATTCTTGAGAATGGCCTTCCAGCATACGTCCGCTGACATTTATGTTAGGGTGCATGTCATGTAATTCCCCTGCATAGCAGTGGAAAGCTGCCTCTTCCTTGTTCCTTTAAAGGCTACATGTTTCAGCACACCCTCTGCGACAGCAAAACCAGTCAGCTGCCCCAGATAGACGTCTGGATACCCTGAACAGGTTCACCCTACCAAGACCCTTGGCCCCAAACCAGGTGCAACTCGCTGGTGCTTGTTTCGGCCACCAACTGCCCATTATTTGAGTCGCTGCCCTGACACCAGAGGGGGTAGATGTCGGGCTTGAGCTGTCAGTTGTAGTTTGACGCTGAGAGGTGGTGGTTCGCTGTTGGTGGTGTGGTGCGCCCCCCCCCCCCCCGAACAGGGCGGAGGCTGGCGGTATGGCGGCGGCTGGAGGTGGCCGGATTCGCCAGGTGGATAATGTGCGGCTTGATTTCTCTGCTCCTATGGATTGGCCGCTGGTGGAAGTTGCCCTCCTGGACGTGTTGACTGTCGCCGATCTTCTGGATCTAGAGAAGCTCTCGCCTACCCGTGTGACGGTGACGTTTGCCACGTCAGCTGTTTACCTAGAGTTTGTGGACCGCTGGGCTGAGAAGATGGTTCCCCTTCCTGATTCCGCTGTGTCGGTGGCGATTTCGGATCCGTGGGAACCCTTGACGTATGTGAGTGTCCACGGTGTGCCGGTGAACTTCCCCCGAGGAGGAGCTCTGTTCGGTGTTTACAAGGTTTGGTGCGGTGCTGAGGCATAGGTTCACCACTTTGCGTGCAGGGCGGCTGCAGGGGCTCCGTCTGGGTGCTAGTACGCTTCGCATGCATATCACTGGACCTATTCCTTCCCGGATTTCGTTTTGTGGGCTCTCCCATGCAGGTCTTCTATTAGGGCCAGACGTACACTTGATTCCGGTGTGGTGGGGAGGGCCACGTCGCGGCCGGGTGTAGTGCTCCTTGTACTGAGGACCCTTCTGTATTTCAAGAGGATGATTTTCCCCACTTGCGTGGGGACTCCCCGGTGGGTCCTCGCTCTGTGGATGTGCCTGGTGTAGTTCCTGCGGCGGTTGCGCATGTCTCTCTGTCTGGCACTGCTTCGTTTGCCCTAACGGAAAGCTTCGCGGCCCTCAGAGTCCCTGATTCGTGCCATCGACTGTAGCTGGCTGCGGAGGTGCATCCGGATCAGGCTGCTTCCGTGCTGGCGATGGACGGTGCTGTGGAGGTGGTGCATAGGCCTCCTATTGAGGGATGTGCTTCCCGGGGCTGGGAGTGTCATTCTCTCCCCGTCTAATGTCCTCGCAGCCGGCGGCGTTCCAGGTGCAAGTGTTGCGGTGCAGCCTTCTGTGGATCCTGGTGGTGTGCTCTCCATGTGGGCGTTGTGCTCCCCCTGCTCCTCGTCGCAAGTGCATGCCGAGGGAACGATCTCGCAGCAAGGGTTCCCTTGGTAAGAAGGTAGAGGCTTCACGTGGTGTGGCCTTGGCTGGTGCTCCTCCCTCCCCTCTTCCTCTTGTGCCTGTCTAGGGGTCCAGTGGTGATAGTGGTTGCTGATGACGTGATTTCCTTGGCGGCGGAGGACGCGGAAGTCAGCTGAACGGTGGCGTCTGGTGCTCGGCTCGATTCACCAGTTGCATGTGTTGTATGTGACGATGTGGTTGACGATGCTGTGGGTGGCTCTGTGTTGCCTCCTGTGTCTGCCCCTGCGCCTCCTGCTGGTGGCTCCCCTCCGTAGGCGGTTGCCCCTGGTAATCGTGACCTCGTCGTGGTGTTAACGAAGGATGTGCACTGGGGGGGGCCTCTGCTCCTGTTACCGTTGGCGAGGGCCCAGGTGCGGCTGAGGGCTCCCCCTGTGCGAGGCTCTGTGCGCCGCCCAGTGTGCTTCCAAGTGCGCAACCCTGTGACCATCCCCCTAGGAAGACACCCTTCTCTCTCATCTTCTCGACCGTGTAGGTGTACCATGGACATTCCCCTTTGAACTTTGAATTTGATGACCTGGTGCGTCCTGTTCCGTGGTCCTCTTCTTCCATTTGGGTTCTGCAGGCGCAGGGTTTTATACTTGGCGTGCCTCGTGCGGCTCAGGGTCGTACGATTACTGAAGACGACCTGTTTCTTTGGAAAGCTTACGCTTTCCAGCTCAGGAGTGCCCAGATAAGTATGAGTGATCCGAGTGGTTGGGTTGTGTTTGTATTGTGTGTTTATTGTTTGGTGTGTTGCTTGATGTTCGCTCTTGTATGTGTGTGTGTAGTTTTGTTTCCCAGTGCCTGTGTTCACAAGAGTGTGTCCATGTGTGTATATGGTGTGGGTGTTTGTTCCTGGCTCCTGCGTGGGCCTGTTCTGATGTGTTTGTCTTGTTTTTTGGCTTGGCATCGCCCGTGCTCCGTGTGTACGGGCGGTGTGTGGCCGTTTATGTCTGTCACTGTTTTCTGTTATTTATTTCTTGTGTTGCTTATTTGTCTCGTTTTTTGTTATGTATCTGATGCACGTTTGGGTTTTTTGTTATGTGCTTTTTGAATTGTGTATTTCTTTTTTTGGTTATTTTGTGTAGGTATGGGTTGTTTTCATGTATTATTTCTTTGTTTATTCTGTATATATTCCTGTGTTGTTCCTTTTGATGTTGCCTGTCTAGTTCTTTGTACATCGTATTTTCTTTTTATACATTGTGTTTTATGTTATTTAATTCTTGTACTGTTTATTTGTACCGTTCTGGTTCTTGTAATGTGTCCTGTGCCCGTTTATTGGTTTCTGTTTTGTGCTTTGTGTTTTGTGTTTACATTCATGGTTCTTATGGTGTATGTTGGTTTGTTTTCTTGACTTATTACTTTATTATGTTTGTTCTGTGTGTATTTTTGCCTTTTTTCTTCTGCAGTTGCATGTTTAGTGCTTTGTACGTTGTGTTTTCTTTTATAAATATAAAAAAAACTGCCCGTTATTTCGCCGACTTCTAGTTGACGGTCGCGTTGCCACAAGATGTGACATCACCGGTGGGCGTATATATAACCCTACTGGTGGAATAAGGAACAGACTACTACTGATGCTCGTGGGTTTCTACACTTAACCTCCTTCACTCGCTGTGGTCCTGCTACGGCACGTGAAGGTGGTCGTGTGAACTCGTGTAAATAATTGTGTAGTCACCATTATTGCTTTTCAAGTAGAGTAAACATATTAAGTTAATTTCTCATGCAGATGATGAGTCACAATAACGTGGCTGAAAAATGTTGACCAAACCACACTAGAAAATTGAAGAAACGGCTAACACAGCTCTCCAGTCTTTGTCTTCCTGACCCCCCCTTCCTGTTCAGCCCGTTGATGCCGTGAGGGGGGCTTAGTGGGCGGCTGCCGGAGTGTGATGCTCCTGCCCTTTTGTGGCCTTGTGCTCCTGCTGCTGTCCTCTCTAATTGTGCTGAACGACTTTTCCCTTTCTTTCTGTTTCGTTTTTCTCCCCCCTCTTCTCCTATCTGCTTGTCGTTTCCTGCCGACCTTTTGCTTGTTTTGGTTATTCCTTTGGACATCTTCTATTTTAACGCCCGGGTGCTTGAGGAGGCATACTCTTGCACTCGTAGAACTGTAGTACCCAACGTCTCGAGCGAGGGGAACCTTTTATTGTCAATCCCCCTTTCGTCGCTGAACCCGATCTCGACGGACTGACGATTCTTAAGGTGGCGTTTGTGTGGCGTATACTCACGACGCACCCCTAGGGGGCCCCAGCATGATCGGCGATAGCTTCCTGTTGGGTGTCCTGCTTCTAATTGTGGCTCCATGGTGGGTATGGGGGCACATTCGTGGATGAATTTGTCACTCTTCGTCTGTATGTCGATGAATGTTTCTGTTGTACCCTCTCAGGCTCGTTGGGTGGGCGACCAACCCCCGAGTCGGCCTGTATTGGAAGACCGGGCTCTGTAGCCCCTGCTGCATTGGGCCCCGACCTTGCTCCTCCTTTGACCCTCCTGACTTCTTCCCCCCAGCTCCCCTCCCTCCTCTGTGGTTGGGTCGAGCCTCAAGCCCCCAGTGGTGACCACTTCGTCCCCTGGTGCGGCTAAGTCTCTTGTTGTGACTACTGTGCCTTTTAACCCCTCTCTCTCTGGGGGTTCTCAACGCCGTCCGCGCCACAGTCGCACTCGCTCGATTCCTTCCCGTACCGATGCGTATCAGGCCTTGTTTGGTCCCGCTTCATGGGCCAAATATTTTGATCTCCTCCCTCTTGATTCTACGCCTCCTGATGATTTCTCCCTCCATCGGCCACTTGTTGATTCCGTGGATGCTGTTACCTTCAACTCCACTCGTCTCGGTACACGTGTCGTTGCTGCTCCTTCTACGGATGCAGCTTCCTGCTTGGCTGCCTTATCCTGCCTTGGCGAGATCCCTGTTCGGGTCTCAAAGAACGCTTGGTTGAATGCCAGTGTTGGCAGTCTTCTCCTCCTGCCCCATGTTGCAACCGGTGTTCGGAATCTGCAGGACTGCTACGATGATATTCGGCATATCCTTGATGCTCAAGGCCATTCTGTCCTCCAGGTTGACTCGTTTACTCGTCCCCCTCATGGTCGTCGCCATCAACCCCTTCGGGTTGTGAAGATTACCTTTGATGGTAGTGTGAGGGGATGGTTCACCAGCTCACTTACAATAGTGCTCCTATGCCTGTGGGAGGCCAGTACACTTGTTAAGTGCACTTGTTAAGTGTGCGGACTTAAGTTTGGTAACCAGCAACCGAAACATCTAGTGTTTGGGCTCGTGGGAGAGCCCCAGTCACCAGCAGTCCAGAAATGTTACCTTGGCCGTGGTAGCATGTCTGTGGACAGAGATAGAGCCGATAGCATCATCTCATTGTAAGGCTTGGGGCCAGAGACTAGTTTGCGCGGGAAACAGTTAGGCCGCTGGCGTGGGTAGCTGTGGGCCTCCAGCGCGCTAGCCACTTGAGTTGTCGTCATGGTATCAGCCGCCATCTTAGTAAACATCTTGAGCCGCCATGTTGGTCGGCCATCTTGGAGTTGCCCTAGGGGCTATGCTACACCGTCGCTGATTGGATGAGAGAGGTAGGCCCCAGTATGCCTTCCTCTCATTGGTTATTTCGAGGAAAACCCGGGAATCGTCGGTATAGGCGTCATTCTGAACATAACCGCCACTGTGTCAAGACGCTTCCTGTACTCAATTCGGCCAAATTGAGTATAGTGCGTCGTGGTGGCTTAACTACTCAGCTGCTGCACCTCCTGTTTCATCTATGACAGCGGTCGTCACAGAATCCGGCCGAAGTCTTTGCTTGAAGGGGAAAAGAAAAACATTGTGGACAGTGAGTGGATAGAGAGGATCTTGTGATCGTGGGGTAATGTGCATACGAGCAGTAACAGACTCGTAGATCCCATACCAGTGATGATAAGACTTGCTAGTGCTCTGTAGCAGTCGATGGGAATGGGGAAATAAGTGTTAGAGCTTTAAGGCAGATTTCCCATGTTTGTTTAAGACGCAATCGTTGTGCGCGTCACCTGGGTACGAACGCTTCACTTCACCGGTGGGTCGAGGGTGCGAAACAAGCCATGTTGTGGGAGGGTTCGTGTGCGCGCCAATTGTACGAAAGATACCACCGTGGTACCAAGCCCGCCTACCACCACTGCGAGCCAGCCACCCATAGCAGGGTGCCTGATGTATGGGAATGGTGTGTGTGTAAGCCGGCAGTATGCATGAGTAAGTACCTATGTGTGTATTTCTGGTGATTAGTAGTCTCTAAAGCTTGAATTCGAGGTCAAGTGTTCCGTCGCATTGTCACGCAGCACCTGTGAGGTGAAGTGAAGTGTGGACGAGGAGATAATCACCCTTGTTGTCATCTTGTCAGTCCAGAGGGACTTACGTCTTGTGTACACAGACGTACAGAGTGTGTGTGTGTGTGGGTACACACGGGAACAGAGTATACATAGATTAGCCAAGGACTGAGAGGATGTCCATGTAATAATTTTATTATTCCATTGTGGTAATTAAATCATTCTTGATCGTCCGTAGGACGGAGTGATATCATTTCCATGTGTAAGTCTTGCAGGTGTGGAATTTCAACACTGAGCGCTCAGGTATGTGGTAACGTCAGTGATTCCTGGCAATGATTATTGTGGAGTGTGCCACAGTGTGGTTTTAATTTCTTGTATTGTTCTCAGGGCTGTGACAAGTGTGATTTGTATATATATATATATATATATATATATATATATATATATATATATATATATATATATATATATATATATATATATATATTGTGGTTGCAGTATTAACGTAATTTCGGTAGAATTTGGTGAGTGACGAGGCTGTCGGGAGTGGCAGCCATCGCTCTGTCGAGTAACGTAAAACTCGGGAGTGTTTATTCGGCATGCGTGATCGATAAATCACTCACCCATGTGATTTAAGGAGTGCGAGATCATCTCAGTGTTCCCAATAACGTTTGATAGCTGTAGGCTACATGTGTCAGCAGTAATTATATATAATATATATAATCGTAGTGTCACGGTGCCCAGTGTTATTGTGTTATTTACTGTGTGGTGATTGCAAATTTGGGACCTATGTTCTAGGGGTTATTGAGAGCACTGGGGTCATTTGCAACAGTAAGTAAGTAAGTAAGTGTTGAGCAGTATTCTAATACTTGGAAATTAGAGTACTTGCCGTGTGTGTTGTTGCAAAGGGGTTGTCATTGTTAGTGATTGTTGCTAGAGTTGAGCAATCACCGTGGGTGACTGCAGTTCAGTAAAGTCATTGTGGGGCAGTGTTCTAGAGGGTTCATGTCCTGTATGTTATTTTACTAGGTTCTGCAGTATTGTCATTGCAACCGGATTGTAACGTAAATCACTGTGATTTGTTAGTGTGATTTGTCATTGTCGTGGGTGAACTCGGCTGTAGACGAGTACTTGGATATACATATATTCTCCTGTTTATCTGGTAGGACATCGAAGTCCAGTATTCAGTGAGGTGATTGCGAGGCAATTAATATAACGTAACCGAGGGAACGCCCATTGCTTTAAGAGAATTTGTTCTTTGACAATATGAGTAACGTAGAATACGCTTGGGTTAATTTACTTTCCTGCAAGCAGCTACGGTAGTCTCAAGGAGCCTAGCCACCAGCCAGATAAGAATTAGAGTATTGTCTGTCGTAATTAACGGTCAGTGGGCCGGGTAATTGACGTGTTTCAGGAAGTCAAAGTAATTAATCTCGATCCTTGTTGATCGACTCACACGAAGGCTACATTGTTCCATTAACGTAACGTCGTTATTTATGTCCGGAAGTACCGGCACTTGATTGACTCGTGGGAAGAGTAACGTCATTTTAGAATAACGTAAACGTGGTGCCTAATTACTGTTATTAGCCACCTGAATTGGTCTGAGTATGGAAGGCTCAGACGGAATTCATACCTTAATGTAAATTGCTGAGCCAGTGTGAAAGGTTGCGTATTTAACTGTTTAATTATTGATCTTGAGGATAGTAATTAATTACTCTAAAGGTAATCACGAGTGATTACCGTTCTCTTAGCACTTTGGACATTGTAAATCAGAGTTTACCATCGCTGAGTGATTAGTAACCGATTAACGTAAATTAACGTAACTAGTAAAGAGATTAATCAGCTGTCTTGTAGTACAGGGATTAATGGGATTTTCTCACTGAATGCTCGACGGGTAGAGTGTTGTGTAATTTCCGCGTTACTAGTGACAGTTGTAAGAGTTATTAAATTAACGTAAATGTTATTGTGTTATTAACGTAAATCAATTGTATTGATTGTTGATCGTCCGTGGGACGAAGTGTTAACGTAAGGATTAATTTGTGGAAGGGTGCTGGAGTTGCCAGTGAACCCATTAGTTATTGATGTCATTGAAAGACTACTGATTTGATTGCATTGCAACCGCTATTGCAGGTGTAGACTGCACTGAGGCGTAGAACAGTTAGGAGGTTACTGGAGACGTGTTTCAGAACCACTGTGTCATTTGTTGTAATTGTGATTATAGATCTGTTAGTTCTTGCTTCTTGTTGATTCCTCTGTGGTCACGCTTATGTTCGAGTTAGTTCATTATGCAGTCCGAGGGGCTGGTGTCTAGCTGTCATTGATAGTGTCACAGGAAGGATTTCGAGTAACGTCATTGACATTTCTTTTTGTTTTGTTGTAGTAGTTAGTACTTTATTGAATAAACTAAGTTGTTATGGTTAACACTGTCTTTTCGTTACACCCCCACACATTATTATTGTTATGCAAATGTTCTTCACACTCGACTATTCAAATTGAGACTTATTCTGAGCTTTGGATCAAATATACGGCACCACACAACAATAAATTATTGTTGTGAGAGCCCAGGACCTACTCGTTAGATTCGCTTCGGCGTTTTACGAAGGTCAACGACCAAGTGGAGGGGATTTCAATTTCATTGGGGTCTCGGCGTTTGCTCGCGCCTAGTCAATTGTTCGTACAGGGTCCCAAAGTGAGGAATGAGCTGCTTACTACACTGGTGTGTTAGCTAAGCAAGTCCTTCCTCAGGCGACCTAGTTGAATATCACGACAGGAATAAAGGTTAAAGAATAAAGAAAATTCTTAGAAATTTTCCGAGCTCAATTCCTTATACCAATTTTATTTATTCCAACTTATGTAAACTACATAAGTCACGCATCAAAACTCTCACAGGTAGGACCCTTCCATCCTCTGTCATTCTTGCTGGTGCTCTGTCCAGGAGTATATTCCTTCTCCTAGGCTTTGTAACAAGTGCTGGAGGTTTGGGCATGGTGCGCTCCGCTGCTCTGGGACTGACTGTCTCTGTCCTTTGGGTGGGGGCGAAGGTCACTCTAAGTCGGAGTGCACTTCTCCCAAGGTTCGCTGCCTCAACTGCGGTGAGGCCCATCCTACCTTCTCCCGTGCCTGTATCCATTACAAGATTTAGGCAGCTGTCCTCAACTTGAAGCACCAGGAGCGTTTATCTTTTCCTGAGGCGTGGCGCCAGGTTCGCCGGCTCCCGCCTTATGCTAACATCTCTTATGCTCGCGTGTTGCGCTCTTCCTCTCCTCGTCCTTCCCACCTTCCTCAGACCCACAACCGTTTCGGGCCTTGGACCCTGATACACCTACTGCCCCCTCCTCTGTTCCTTTGAGTTCTGTCCTGAAGGGTCCCCCTCCTGGTCCTCTGTCTGGGGTTCCCCTTCTTTCTGCCCGGTCTGTCATGTCTCCTGTGGCTTCTTCCTCGTCTCCCTCCGATCCTCCTTCCCATCCCCCTCCTCCATCTATTGACTCTCCCTGCCGCCTGTCAGTGCGGGCTGATGTCCATCGCTCTCCTACCGGCCGTCGTGTGTTCTCTCGTTCAGCTTCTCCTGTTGAGACACTGGAATCCGTTGCCCAGTACGTAGTTGCTGGGACACCTGTCTCTTTAAATCAGAAGCGTAAGCCTGGCTCCTCTCCTTCCTCCTCCCCGGCGAGTAAGAAGGCTTCGCTTTCTTCCTCGGCCCCTACTTCTGACTCTATCGCCCCTTCCCCTCCCATTTCGGTGGTTGCGCCCCTGTTCCTGCTATGGAGGTTTCTTTGGCCCCCGCTTCCCTCTCGGTTGCTGCCCTTGCTGAGGTGCACTCCCCTCTTTCTACTTCCCCTCTTCCTGCTGCTGTCCTTGATTACTCTTCTCGGTTGCCTCCTCTTCCTCCGGACCCCGCCTGTCCACCTCTGGTCTGTTCTCCCGCTTCCTTCCCTCCGTCTTTGCTCAGTTTACCCATGCCCCCTAACTCTGACTTTGCTGACCCTGATCCGGACCCTGATCTTCTTTAACGTGCAATGTTGTTCTTTCGCCTTTGTTTCTTCCTTGTTCTCTGTTGTTGTCCTTTCTCTTTTCGTCGATGACTATTCTTCAATGGAACGTTCAGGGTTATTACGCCAATTTCCTTGAACTCCAACTTCTGATTTCGCGATTTTCACTCCTTTGTGTCTGTATCCAGGAGCCGATGCTTGGTGCTCGTCCTGGTCGCTTTCGTGGCTATTCCTTTCTCTCCACCCCCCACCAGCCGTTGCTGGGGCTCCTAACTCTTCTGCTCTCTTGAATCGCTCTGAAGTTCCCTTTGTCCCCTTACTTTTTCCTTCACCTCTCCATTGTTCTGCTGCTCGTATCTTTGTGGGGAAATGGTACACTGTTCCATTTATCTCCCCCCAGAGTGTCCCGCTTTCTCTTCCTGATCTGAAACACCTACTGAACTCCCCTGCCAGAGCCTGTGCTCTTGCTGGTGATTTCAATTGTCGTCATTCCCTTTGGGGTGATGTTCTCACGAACACCTGAGGTCGCCTTCTTGAGCCATTTCTCCTCTCTTCTTCCCTGTCTCTTCTGAATTCTGATGAGCCCACGCATTTGGACTCTCGGAATCGCACCCTTTCCTGTCTTGATCTTTCTCTTTGCTCGTCTTCTCTTTACTTAGATTTCACGTGGCAGGTTCTTGATGACCTCCATGGCAGTGACCAATTTCCTCATCCTTGTTACCTTTTTCTGTTTTCGCCCTCCCCTCTCCTTCCCTAGGTGGCAGTTTGCAAAAGTGGACTGGAACCTCTTTACCCTCAGTGCTGCTTTCTCTGACCTCTCCTTTCTGCCTCTCCCTCGCGCTCTCCTCCTTTTTCATGACAGTCTTCGATGCTGCCCTCCGCTCTATTCCTCGCACTTCCTCTCGGGGTCCATGGAAGTGCGTTCCCTGGTGGAATGCAGACTGTGCTCGGGCTGTCCGCTGTAAGCGTGCAGCCTGGAAGAGACACCGTCGTCGGCAGACAGCCGATTCTTTTCTTTTCATTCAGAAGGCGAGTGCGGTGGCCCATAGGGCCATCCGTACAGCTAAACGTGAATGTTGGGCATCATATGTCTCCACCGTTACGTCCGAAACTCCTCTGCTACAGATCTGGAAGCGTATCCGCAAGATAGCGGGTAAGTTCGTTCCCGATGTTTCACCGGTCCTTCCCCCTCCATGGTACTCTTGTAGCGGACCCGTTGCAGGTCACTACCGAACTGGGTTCCCACTTTCTTCTCTGGTCTTCATCTTCCCCAATCTTTCCTTCTTCGTAAACCTGTCCTTGAGTCTCGTCCTTTAGATTTCTGCACTCGTCTTCGACTTCCCGACTTCGATTTGGGCTGGACGGTAGAGCGACGGTCTCGCTTCATGCAGGTCGGCGTTCAATCCCCAACCGTCCAAGTGGTTGGGCACCATTCCTTCCCCCCCCCCCGTCCCATCCCAAATCCTTATCCTGACCCCTTCCCAGTGCTATAAAATCGTAATGGCTTGGCGCTTTCCCCCTGATAATTAATTAAATTAAATTCTCTCTCTCTCTGAACTTCGTTCTGCCCTGGCCCTCTGCGGTTCTACAATGGCGGGCTCCGATGGAATTCATTGTGAGATGCTTCGCCATCTCCCTCCGTGCACGTCTCAGTATTTACTGAGTCTGTATAATCGGATCTGGGAGTCGTCGTCAGTCCCTGAGGACTGGCTCGATGCCGTTGTCCTCCTGTTCGCAAACCAGGGTCTCTGGGTACATCCCCTAAGGACTTTCACCCTATTTCCCTTACAAGTTGTGTCTGCAAACTCTTTGAACGTATGGTTAACGTTCGTCTGATGTGATTCCTGGAACACCATCACCTCCTCTCCCCTTCTCAATTTGGTTTCCGCAAGTGCCGCAGCACAACAGATGTCCTTGTTAACTTGGAGGTCTATATTCGTACTGCTTTTGCTGCGAAGGCCTCCGTTGTTGCCGTCCTTTTTGACCTGGAAAAGGCTTACAACACCACTTGGCGATATCATATTCTATCCCAGCTTCATTCTTTTGGCCTTCATGGTCATCTCCCTCTCTTTCTACGCAGCTTCCTCACTCGTCGTTCCTTTCGGGTGTGCCTTGGTACCGCTCTCTCTGCCTCTTTTCAGCAATACGAAGGTGTGCCCCAGGGTAGTGTTCTGAGCACTATTTTTCTGGTTGCCCTCAATGGTCTTCTTTCCTCTCTTCCTTCAGGTGTCTTCTCCGCTCTCTATGTCGATGATCTTACCCTTTGCTGTCAGGGTGATGATTCACCTCTTCTTCAGCGCCGGCTTCAACTTGCGATTGATGCCGTGTCGTCTTGGGCCACCGATCATGGCTTCAAGTGCTCTACTTCTAAGAATTGTCCCATGTCTTTTACTCGGAAACGGGTCGTTCTTCGTCCCTCTTTGTCACTTTATGGTCATCCCCTTGAGTACAAAGATTCCACGAAGCTTTTGGGGTTATTCCTTGACACTCGTTTGTCTTGGTCTCCCCATATCTCTTACCTCCGTGTTGAGTGCTCTAAGGCCCTTACCCTCCTTCGAGTATTGTCCCATACTTCTTGGGGAGCGGATAGGCGCAGTCTCCTTGCTTTGCATTCCTCTCTCGTTCTGTCTAAGTTCGATTATGGTTGCCCTGCTTACTCGTCTGCTTCTCCTTCTGTTCTTCGCCGTCTTGATGCTTTGCACCATACTGGGCTGCGCCTCAGTTCTGGTGCCTTTCGTTCGACTCCCGTCCTTAGCTTGTATGTTGACACTGGCTTCCTGTCTCTCCAGGATCGCCGTGATCGCTACTGTCTTCGCTATCTTGCGCGGTCCTTACAACATCCTTCCTCTCGCCTCTGTCGTGCTTTAACTTTTGCCCTCCTGCGGTTTCTGTTCCTCTTCACCACCTCCCTCTTTCTGTCCGGTTATCTCGCTTACAGGATTCTCTTTCCGTTCGTGTTTCTAATGTTTCTCCTCGTGTTGTTCCTTCTTTGCCCCCATGGAGAGTCCCCAATCCGCAGTTTTGTACATCCATGACCCGCGTCACTAAAGCTTTTACCCCTCCTACGGTTCTAAAACGCCTTTTCCTTGAGTACTTTTCTTCTCACTCCCGCTCCGTTTCTGTCTTCACCGATGGGTCTAAGTCTGCGGACGGTATTGGCTACTCTGTTGTTTTTCCTGATCGCACTTATATGTGTCGCTTACCTCCGGAGACTAGCATCTTTACAGCGGAGCTTTATGCTATTCTCTATGCTCTTCGTCTCCTGCTTTCTCGTTGTCAGTCTTCCTTTGTGGTTGTTGTTGACTCTCGTAGTGCCCTCATGGCTCTCGGGTCCTTTAATCCGGTTCATCCAGTAGTTGTCGAGATCCAGCATTGGCTGTTTCTTGTTCACAGTAAATTTAAGTCGGTTGAGTTTTGTTGGGTTCCCAGCCATATTGGTGTGTCTTTAAATGAGCGTGCGGATGCTGCCGCCAGGAAGCTGTCCGCCTTGTCCCATCTCTCGTAAAGGTATCCCATATTCCGACTTTTACCCGGTTATCCATTCCTCCATCCTTACCCTTGGCAGGCTTCTTGGTCGTCTGTTACTGGTAACAAACTCCGTACTCTTAAATGGTGTGTTTC
>WNGS01034142.1:0-10672 GCA_020271785.1 Procambarus virginalis | reverse complement strand
CCACCGCGCCACCCCTCAACTATGCGATGTGGGTACCAGCGTTTCAGGGAGCGCGCGATAATTCTGAAAAGTGTATACAGTACTCTTCAATGTTGTACCTCAATTCTCGTCCTACGAGATTAAATTGGTATCATGTGTTTGCAATAGATTCTCTACAGCACTAAATGCATATAAATCCAAAAGCTTGGCTAATTACCCGCAGCAAACAGAGAAAGTGCGAACGAGTTACCCAGGAGCGCGCAAAACGATAAAATGTGTTCACTCTTTTCACTCTGGTCACCTCAATTTTCGTCCTAGGTCTTTCATTTTGGTATCAATGGGTTCGCAATAGAATTCTCTAGAGGAACATTAGCATAAAAATAAAAACCTGGTCACGCTCCAACCGCCGACGAGTTGAAGACGGGCCATGCGTTAGCCGCGAGTGAGCGCCCAGACGCCTTCCAGCTACACTCCCAATTCCTGCCCACAAATGTTTAGTATTATTTCTTGTTGCTAATCTCAATTTTCGTGTTATAGAGCTCATTTAGGTATGAAATTGTTCCTAATAGAATGCTTTAGATGGATATGTGCATATAAGGGCCAATTGAAGAACAATATTGCCAGTACAATACGCGAAAGTATGAACAAAAAAAATATATACAAAATAATACAATTTTTTGTACTTACCACCTTAGTGTTGTGTGTGAACATGACATAGGCGTGTAGGGAAGACATAGGCGCGCATTTTAAAACCAGTCCTAAAAAATCGGATAAAAACCTGCTTTTTGCCGATTTTTAGTGGATGACGCAGCATTGCGTCATGCTCGGACCAAAGTGTTAACAGATCATTGGATATTTACTTATATACAAGAAGGTACATTGGGTTGAGAAAGTACATACATTGAGATTGAGTGTAACATTCTTGCAAAGCTACCAACAAGCATATTATTTTAGGCATGTCCTTAATCCAAATTTTCCCCGGAATACGACCCACCAAATCGTTTGACAACCAGGTACCATTCACTGCTGGGGGATGGGGGGTAACAGAGGCTTCAGTTAAGGATTGGTGCCCAGTATATCCTCCCCGGGCAGGATACAAACCCAGGGTAAAGCGCTAATGAAGCGCTGGGCGAGTGTGTTACCACTGTGCCACAGGGACTGCGCATTAATGTCAAGTTAAATGTTAACATTATGTTAAACATAATGACTACATCTCAAACTGATAGGATATATTGTTGAAGTTGAATGTTTTAAGTACTGTATTAAATGGGCATGTTGGGTAGCACAAGATGGAAACTATGAAGTTGAAATTAAGTACTTATTGGCTTTACTTTGAATAATGTATAGGTTGAAGAATTTTTTAATTCATTAGGGAGCGAGTTCAATAGACTGGGTCCTTTTATTTGCATGGAGTATTTGCACAGATTTAGTGTGACTCTAGGAATATCAGACATTATTTCTGGTGTGGTTCTCATGAGTTCTATTACATGTCAAGAGTTGAGATCAGGATTAGCATTTAGGAATGAGTAAGTAATTATCAGAAGAAGGTGCCAAGCTAGGAAGACTATGTAGCCATTTAGAATAAGTTTTTTATACATGTAATTAGCACAAGAGAATGTGTGGAGTGAATGCATATTTAGCATGTTTAGGTTGTATTTGTACACAATAAGCACTTGACGTGGTAATTAAGAGCAGATTGCAATATATACTCACTGCCAGTTTTATTACATTATATATTTTTGGAATACACAAAATTCTATCATAGCAATGGGTCAATAAATGTTTAGTATTTAAATAGCCAAATCACCTAACCTGATTGCAACAGGGTCACAAGACCACTGTTTATATAGTAAACAAATTAAGGATGACTTACTCGCCATTTATTTTTTAGCTTCAAAATTATCATTCACATTAATAATGCCTATACACTCTGATTAAAAACCACGAGCTTCTTACTTCAAGATCCCGAGGAGATGCTACAGGAGAGGAGAGCTGGAGGTGAGATATGAGACAAGGGTCGTCGCCCCGCTGACTCTCTCACACAACCCAACTATGGCCCATGTAAGGTATCCCAACAATGTGCAAGCATTTTGAGGCACTATTTTGTTGTAATTTTGTTAAATAAATAAATAAATAAATATGTTTATTCAGGTAAGGTACATACATAAAGTGATTTTACATAAATGGATCGATTTATAGGTAGAGCTTAGTACATGCAATGCCTAAATTTTTTTTTAATTTTGCCCCGAGGGGCGAGTTTATTGGGCAGCGCCACCATCTTGTGAGTGGACATACCGCCATAGCAGCATGTACAACACTCCCCAATAGGAAGAAAACCCGCTGGGTTGTTCATCCTGTCACTTGTACCCAGACACAGCTGGGACTTGCTTAACTGTCTCAAGTGAACAGCTCAACAAACAAGAAGATTAACATCTATCAACCCTTAAAAGCTTACGTTATCTTGCGGGTGCAAAATGGGGAAATCTTTTAAGAACAGTATCAATATTTGACAAATAGTGTTTTCCTAACTCAAACAATGTGGGGTTTATTATTCTACATATATTTCTGATGTCTCTCAGGTGTTCACATTCACGTAGATAGTGGTCAAGGCGGTGTCCATCACTCTCACCACAGATTCTGCAACTTCGCTGATCAACTGTTGTTTCCATTCCATATCTCCATGGATATTTGTATCCAAGACGGATTCTCGCTATTACTGATTCTCTCCCTCGTCCTCCTCCTCTTCGGCCATAATGATTGGGATTGCCAGCTGCAACCATGTTGTACCATCGTACAGATTCACTGGTTTGTGCTTCTATCCTCCTTTCCTCAGTTACCTTGTCACGGTGATGTTGCCTGACAATACCTCTAATTTGTAGTAGAGTCTTGGGTATGAAGTATTCAATATGGTCTCCTTCAGCGCCTTCAGCAGCCAGCACATCTGCTCGTTCATTCCCACATATTCCAACATGGGAGGGGATCCACAGAAACTTGATGACTCTTCCCTGATTGGTAAGTACTCTCACAGCTCTCTTAATTTCAGCGACTATTGCAAGATTTTCTGTCCGATTTTTACTTAGGCTTTGCAGTGCTGCTTTTGAATCGGTGCAAATCACTGCACCATTAGTGTTCCGTTCAAGAAACCTTAGCGCCATAACAATGGCAGTTAGCTCTGCTTGCGTTGAAGAGGCATAGTTCTCAATACGTGCTTTTTCTTCATTTCTGCGTTGGAAAGTATTATCCTTGATTACCGTGTATGCTGCACCAGCCCTGCCATTGACAGGATTAGATGACCCGTCAGTGTAGATTTGATTAGTTCATCTCCGGCTTCTTTATAAATTTCCTCGAGATACTTGTGCCTCATTTCTTGTGGTAACATGTTGGATTTTTTCATTGTCATTTCATTGATGATGATCTTGCATGAGTCATCCTCCCAGGGAGGTAACCTCTCTACAGGCAGGAGCTCACGGGCTTGCTCAAGCAGGTGAAGCTCTTCGAGGTAGCAGACTGATCTGTGATGCCATTTTTTGCTTCTCCTGTTTCCCCCTGAAAGTAACACAGAGCTCAGTTTTTTCTTAGCAATATCATTGTAATGGGGATCTCTGGCTATCCTAATTGCAAGCTTAGCATTCAGCTCCTTAATTCTGCTTTTAAGACTGGGAAGGGACAACTCCTCTCGTAGATTAGATGTTTTGGCAGTTCTTGGAACTCCAAGAATGATTGTCATGGATTCATTTTGAATGCTTTCAAGCCTTTTCATATCGCTTTGGGAGTAGGTGCACAGAACTGGTGCGGCATAGTCTATGACGGAGCGCACATAGGCTGTGTACATCATTTTAAGCACGGCAATAGAGGCTCCATGTCCATTCCAGGTCATAGCTTTCAGTGCCCTGAGTCGACTTTTGCATGTTCCTATGAGTTGATTGAGCTCTTCTTTCTTCCCCTTGTTAGAGCCGACAGTGACGCCAAGATACCGATAGTGGTCAACTCATTCAAGTGTTACACCATTAATTTGCAGTTCTTCATTTGCTCTCCGCTTGTGATGGGAGTATACCTTCGTCTTGTTTGTGGAGAGAGTGAAACCGAGTTCAATACATTTCCAATACAACATAAGAACATAAGAACATAAGAACAAAGGCAGCTGCAGAAGGCCTATTGGCCCATACGAGGCAGCTCCTATTTATAACCACCCAATCCCACTCATATACATGTCCAACCCATGCTTGAAACAATCGAGGGACCCCACCTCCACAATGTTACGCGGCAATTGGTTCCACAAATCAACAACCCTGTTACTGAACCAAACACTTCAATGGACTGTTCAATTTTTCCCAGGGTGGAAGCTTGTATTAGAACATCATCTGCATATCCCACTTGTTGTGTTCCTTCCGGAAAATCAATATATATATATATATATATATATATATATATATATATATATATATATATATATATATATATATATGTATATATATATATATATATATATATATATATATATATATATATATATATATATATATATATATATATATATGCCTACTGTTGTTGTAATTACAGACCTAGGTGCTGGCCTATTCGAGATGGCGGGTTACAGAGTGTAAGTATCAATATATTCTGGGCGGAGAGAAAAACAAAACAGGAGCGGGGGGACCTTAATTTATTAATTAATGTTTACAGAGCGACTGCTGTACCACAATAAAAGAAATCGTAACATGACTGAGTAGCATGCCAGTACTGCAAAGATGCAACTAAGGGAATAAGTCATAGGACGTTAATCGTGCCTAGAGTCGGCTAGCCGAAGCAAAGTTGCAGTACTCGCAAACAGCGTAATGCTATAATTAAAACAATGCCAGAGATAATGAGTGGCACAGCCAGTACAGTATGATAAAATATATTCTGCATACGCAGAGGGCATAGGATAATAATGAAGATTTTTCATGGTAAAATAGCGTAATGCTATAATTAAACAATGCCAGAGATAAATGAGTGGCACAGCCAGTACAGTATGGATAAAATATATTGTGCATACGCAGAGGGCATGAAAAATATTTAAGATTTTCCAGGGGTAATGACATGCTAGTGCCTAGTACATGTAAAGTCTGCAACCCCCAACTTGCACCAGTAGTGAGCACTTGACATATGGTAAGTAGCTGCGGGCAGCCCTAGACTTGGGGATCCGGCGCAGCACCCCCCAAATTACTAAATTAAAGAGAAGCATAGGCGAAACGTGTGGGGCTCGGAGAGCATAAGAAGTTCTGCAGTCAAGGGAGGAGGGCGGGTGTTTCGTGTGAAGCGTAGCGGAGCCAAGTGGAAAGAGGGAGAAACTGCTCGTGCGTTTGCTTAAATGTGCCCCCCCCCCCACGGCGCGCGCAGCTCTCCTGAGCGCTGCGTATATGTTTATTCTCGCTCCCAGAATTCCCCCGCTTAATTTAAATTATGCAGGGGCCATTTCTGGGCGGAGAGAAAAACAAAACAGGAGCGGGGGGACCTTAATTTATTAATTAATGTTTACAGAGCGACTGCTGTACCACAATAAAAGAAATCGTAACATGACTGAGTAGCATGCCAGTACTGCAAAGATGCAACTAAGGGAATAAGTCATAGGACGTTAATCGTGCCTAGAGTCGGCTAGCCGAAGCAAAGTTGCAGTACTCACAAACAGCGTAATGCTATAATTAAAACAATGCCAGAGATAATGAGTGGCACAGCCAGTACAGTATGATAAAATATATTCTGCATACGCAGAGGGCATAGGATAATAATGAAGATTTTTCATGGTAAAATAGCGTAATGCTATAATTAAACAATGCCAGAGATAAATGAGTGGCACAGCCAGTACAGTATGGATAAAATATATTGTGCATACGCAGAGGGCATGAAAAATATTTAAGATTTTCCAGGGGTAATGACATGCTAGTGCCTAGTACATGTAAAGTCTGCAACCCCCAACTTGCACCAGTAGTGAGCACTTGACATATGGTAAGTAGCTGCGGGCAGCCCTAGACTTGGGGATCCGGCGCAGCACCCCCCAAATTACTAAATTAAAGAGAAGCATAGGCGAAACGTGTGGGGCTCGGAGAGCATAAGAAGTTCTGCAGTCAAGGGAGGAGGGCGGGTGTTTCGTGTGAAGCGTAGCGGAGCCAAGTGGAAAGAGGGAGAAACTGCTCGTGCGTTTGCTTAAATGTGCCCCCCCCCCCCCACGGCGCGCGCAGCTCTCCTGAGCGCTGCGTATATGTTTATTCTCGCTCCCAGAATTCCCCGCTTAATTTAAATTATGCAGGGGCCATTTCTGGGCGGAGAGAAAAAAAAAACAGGAGCGGGGGGACCTTAATTTATTAATTAATGTTTACAGAGCGACTGCTGTACCACAATAAAAGAAATCGTAACATGACTGAGTAGCATGTCAGTACTGCAAAATGCAACTAAGGGAATAAGTCATAGGACGTTAATCGTGCCTAGGTCGGCTAGCCGAAGCAATGTTGCAGTACTCGCAAACAGCGTAATGCTATAATTAAAACAATACCAGAGATAATGAGTGGCACAGCCAGTACAGTATGATAAAATATTTTCTGCATACGCAGAGGGCATAGGAATAATAATGAAGAATTTCATGGTAAAATAGCGTAATGCTATAATTAAACAATGCCAGAGATAAATGATTGGCACAGCCAGTACAGTATGGATAAAATATATTGTGCATACGCAGAGGGCATGAAAATAATATAAGATTTTCCAGGGGTAATGACATGCTAGTGCCTAGTACATGTAAAGTCTGCAACCCCCAACTTGCACCAGTAGTGAGCACTTGACATATGGTAAGTAGCTGCGGGCAGCCCTAGACTTGGGGATCCGGCGCAGCACCCCCCCAAATTACTAAATTAAAGAGGAGCATAGGCGAAACATGTGGGGCTCGGAGAGCATAAGAAGTTCTGCAGTCAAGGGAGGAGGGCGGGTGTTTCGTGTGAAGCGTAGCGGAGCCTAGTGGAAAGAGGGGGAAACTGCTCGTGCGTTTGCTTAAATGTGCGCCCCCCCCCCCCCCACGCGCGCGCAGCTCTCCTGAGCGCTGCGTATATGTTTATTCTCGCTCCCAGAATTCCCCCGCTTAATTTAAATTATGCAGGGGCCATTTCTGGGCGGAGAGAAAAACAAACAGGAGCGGGGGGACCTTAATTTATTAATTAATGTTTACAGAGCGACTGCTGTACCACAATAAAAAGAAATCGTAACATGACTGAGTAGCATGCCAGTACTGCAAAGATGCAACTAAGGGAATAAGTCATAGGACGTTAACCGTGCCTAGAGTCAGCTAGCCGAAGCAATGTTGCAGTACTCGCAAACAGCGTAATGCTATAATTAAAACAATGCCAGAGATAATGAGTGGCACAGCCAGTACAGTATGATAAAATATATTCTGCATACGCAGAGGGCATAGAAACAATAATGAAGATTTTTCATGGTAAAATAGCGTAATGCTATAATTAAACAATGCCAGAGATAAATGAGTGGCACAGCCAGTACAGTATGGATAAAATATATTGTGCATACGCAGAGGGCATGAAAATAATATAAGATTTTCCAGGGGTAATGACATGCTAGTGCCTAGTACATGTAAAGTCTGCAACCCCCAACTTGCACCAGTAGTGAGCACTTGACATATGGTAAGTAGCTGCGGGCAGCCCTAGACTTGGGGATCCGGCGCAGCACCCCCCCAAATTACTAAATTAAAGAGAAGCATAGGCGAAACATGTGGGGCGGAGAGCATAAGAAGTTCTGCAGTCAAGGGAGGAGGGCGGGTGTGTTTCGTGTGAAGCGTAGCGGAGCCGAGTGGAAAAGAGGGAGAAACTGCTCGTGCGTTTGCTTAAATGTGCGCCCCCCCCCACGGCGCGCGCAGCTCTCCTGAGCGCTGCGTATATGTTTATTCTCGCTCCCAGAATTCCCCGCTTAATTTAAATTATGCAGGGGCCATTTCTGGGCGGAGAGAAAAACAAAACAGGAGCGGGGGGACCTTAATTTATTAATTAATGTTTACAGAGCGACTGCTGTACCACAATAAAAGAAATCGTAACATGACTGAGTAGCATGCCAGTACTGCAAAGATGCAACTAAGGGAATAAGTCATAGGACGTTAACCGTGCCTAGAGTCAGCTAGCCGAAGCAATGTTGCAGTACTCGCAAACAGCGTAATGCTATAATTAAAACAATGCCAGAGATAATGAGTGGCACAGCCAGTACAGTATGATAAAATATATTCTGCATACGCAGAGGGCATAGAAATAATAATGAAGATTTTTCATGGTAAAATAGCGTAATGCTATAATTAAACAATGCCAGAGATAAATGAGTGGCACAGCCAGTACAGTATGGATAAAATATATTGTGCATACGCAGAGGGCATGAAAATATATAAGATTTTCCAGGGGTAATGACATGCTAGTGCCTAGTACATGTAAAGTCTGCAACCCCCAACTTGCACCAGTAGTGAGCACTTGACATATGGTAAGTAGCTGCGGGCAGCCCTAGACTTGGGGATCCGGCGCAGCACCCCCACTCCGCAGGCCAGCGAAGCCGGTCCCCCACCCCCCTGAAGGGCGAGGTGCCCGCTGGCCGCAGAAGAACCTATCTAGGTAATGGAATGACGTCTTGCCTGACGTAGGAGTGGAACGCATCGCTTTTCCACCTGCCGACTGCTCTGATTGCTGCCGGTGCCAGGCCATCCATGGACATCTGCGTGGCCCTGCCGATTCGGAAGGAGTGTGGTGCATAATCGTTTGGAGGCAGTCCTAGGGCTCGAACGGCGGCACGTAGCACCCATGTGAAATCCTGTCTGGTGACGGGGGAGCCCGATTCGCCCAGGAAGATAGGTCCTGGTTCCAAGCCCCGTCGTTTTAAGAAGTTCGTCATGGCACGGACCGGGCAGTACTTACTGTAGGGGACTGCACTCAGGGTTAACTTGGGGGTACGCCCTGCGCTGTGCTTGTAGGAGGCAAACGCGATGACTATCCCCGTCCGCGATAAAGTTAGCTGGTCCAAGCGTAGTGTGTGTTGCCCCTTCCCCGCATAGGTCGCCTCCCCTGGCCGGAGGCAAGCATAGAAGGCGAGGGAGAAGAGCGCTCGGTAGCAGGTCTTCTCGTACGTCGAGCGGCAGACACCTCGCAGGGCCCCCAGTAGTCGCTGGAAGTCGCCTGGTCACGGGCAATCGTCGTGCGGGGGCCCGTTGGGCCTTGTTGCGTGCTCCCTTAAGTAGTTGTGTGACTAGGAACTGACGTGTGGGGTCCTCCCTACCATGCAGCTTGAACATGAAGGCGATAGCCGCAAGGTAAGCACTAAGAGAGCGGTATGCCAAACCTCGAGACAGCAGCGACTGCAGGAAGTTCGCCAGTGTCGTGGACGTAGCCTCGAAGGGGCAACCCCGTCTCCTGCGTTCGATACATACTCCACGTACTCCGCCCACTTATGTTGATACGTTCGTCGTGTCGCGGGCTGTAGGGAGTCGAGCAGCGTCCTTACAGTTTCAGGGTGAAGTTGCAGGGCAGGAGGTGCTGCGGGATTGCGGTGGCTTCTCGGCGAGTCCTGCGTCTCGCAGGAACGATGGCGGCAGTACCTGCAACCGAGAGAGAGAGCGTCACAAAACCCCGTTTAACTTGCCCGGGAGGTGTGAAGGAAGAAGGTAATATTATGTGTGAGAAGGAGGATTGCCAGTGGCCGGACAATTGCATGAGGAGGGGGCACCTGGCAGACAGGGATTGAAGCACATTTACCACAGCGGCGTTGTCGGACTACACACAAGCCTCTTGTTGCTAACACAGGTGCAAAGATGGATATCCCCATGTAGAAGGGGTAAAGTTCGAGGAGCGCGATGTTCAGCCGGCTCCAGTCCATAGGCCAGGTACCCCTGAGCCAGGCCGCTCCGAGTGTGAGTCCATAACCCATGGATGAGGCATCCACGCACATCGTGAGGGCCGTGGCGTTCCCCCATCCACCGTCTGGTGGAAAAACCGTTACTCCATTGAACGCGCCGAGGGAACGTGTGCCAGGCACGCAAGTCGGGCCGCCTCCGCGTTCAGCTGGCAGGGGCGTGAGGGACGTTGTACACCACGGCGGTGAGCGGGTGAGAGACGTCGGAGGAAAGCCCGTCCCCCGGTATGACTGACGTGGCGAATTGCAGAGTTTGCCGATAATCCTTGCAGGTCCCGCAGGGAAGGCTCTCGGCCCGCAGAGCGCTTCCACTGCGGTCGTGTACTTCGTCCTCTTGTCGTCGGCAGCCTTGTCTCCATACGTCGTGCGTCGATTTCAAGTCCAAGGAATGTGAGGCAGTGGTGGGGGCCTGCAGTCTTGTGGGGAGCCAGGGTACACCTAGGCGCTCACAGAGGGGCAATGAACACCCGCAGGCTCCGCAAGCACTCGTTGTAGGTAGAACTCACGAAGAGGAAGTCGTCTAGCACCTTTACGACATCCGCACGCCAAACTTTCCGCAAGGATCCATTGCAGGGCGTCGGAGAACGTCTCGAAGATCCTGCAGGAAGGTGCCGCCCCCATGCTGAGCATTTTTTCATGTCGTAGTACCGCCCTCCGTAGGCAAAGCGAGTAGGTGGTAGTCGCTGGGGTGACCGGACGATCCTGAAAGCCTCTGCTATGTCGCATTTTGCCAGATGCGCCCCGGCGAGCGTTTCTGACCACCAAGGCCACCGCG
>WNGS01034140.1:0-13859 GCA_020271785.1 Procambarus virginalis | reverse complement strand
TTCTGCGGTCTGGCGTCTTTTGGCAGGGCGCTGGATGTGGTGTTATATGCCTGTCTTTCTTTAGGTCTCTTTTGTACGACTGAGACCGTTCGCACACCAGTGTCGGTCCCCTTTTTTCACCCCTTCCTGTCCCACTCTTGTGCATGTCCATCCCATGCTAGGGTCATTCAGGGGTCCCACCTTTGTTAGTGTTATGTGGTGTGGGGGTTTGTGGTGTTGGTTCTGTACTCGCCTGGTAGGGCTTCTGGCTGTGCTTGCAAGGTTTATGCGCTCTGGCTTTTGGGTCCCGCCTATCTGGTAGAACTTGCGGGATAGTACCAGTGGAGTGCAGTGGTGCCATAGGCACACTCGGGGAACACTGTATATCCATCAGAGGTCTGCAGTTGTTACACGACCTCCTTGCGAGCATACGCCTTCTCGCTGGTACCTTATCTTGAGGTTAACTTGAGGTGCTTCCGGGGCTTAGCGTCCCCGCGGCCCGGTCATCGACCAGGCCTCCTGGACTGGTCATGCTGGCTGTTGGACATGGCTGCTTGCTGCCCGACGTATGAGTCACAGCCTGGTTGATCGGGTATCCTTGGAGGTGCTGATCCGGTTCTCTCTTGCACCAACCCGTCACCGCATCTTTATTACGTCAATATTGACTTCTTCGTTCCGTGCATAGGTGCCATACTAAACATAATAGTTTCCCTTAAAAAACTTCGTGGAAAACACCGACCTTACCTGACCTACTTAGTAGGTTACAATAAGCATCTTATGGTTTCGTAATTACAATTGTTACTTAACCTATTATCGGTATGCCACTGAACTCTGTGAGGGGATTGCAAGTTATGCCCCTATGGTACGGTCTGTGGACTTCCGGGGCACACTAGCTTGCCTTCGACTTAGTTATGGCCCATCCTGGTTGTGGGGAGTCTGTGGGCCTGCAGGCCGCCCCATGCGTCTTCCTGGTGGGCCTCCCTTTGGCGGTCTAGCCTGGCCTCGGGCCGGGCTTGGGGTGTACATGAGCTCCCGGTTCCCCATCCAGCCGGTTTGAGCGGGGTTTCTCCGCCGTCGGTCGCCTGGTAGGCGGGTTCCTGGGCCTGCTGGGTTCTGTCGTGTCTCCGTGGGCCCTGTCTGGGGTCTATCTGCTCCGTTCTCTGCCTTTGCCGGAGCGAGTTGCTCTTTACCTGTGGCATGTTGCGGTGGTGTATACTCCCCTAGTTGTGCTTGCGGGGGTTGAGCTCTGGCTCTTTGGTCCCGCCTCTCAAACGTCAATCTTATAACAGGTGTACGGTTTCCTGAGCCTATTGGGCTCTATCGTATCTACACTTGAAACTGTGTTTGGAGTCAGCCTCCACCACATCGCTTCCTAATGCATTCCATTTGTCAACCACTCTGACACTAAAGTTCTTTCTACTATCTCTGTGGCTCATTTGGGCATTCAGTTTCCACCTGCGTCCCCTAGTGCGTGTGCCCCTTGTGTTAAACAGCCTGTCTTTATCCACCAGGTTGTATGTTGCTACTACTGCGCGTGTGCATTAGTACCGTGTTTCGCAGTGGCGTGTCCTTACTCCTGGGGTTTTTTATGCTTCTGCTCTTTCGTCCTGCCTCACCCCAGTCGTTTTCCTGGCATCTCCTTTGGTCAGTTTTGCCTGCACTTGCTGCTATGTTGGGGGACGTGGTCGGTTTCCACCACTTCATTGTTTGTGTGTTCCCTTGTTTTCCTCCTCTGCCACAGGGGTGTTCTGCGTGTGTTCCTTGGCTTCTTGGGCTTTTTTCGGCCTGTGTCCTGTGGTGTGCTTCTTTGTCTCGGTCTGTTGCTGTTGCTCGTACCTCTTGGTTCGGGTACGGTTCTGGCGGCAACCCTTCCGCCTTCTTTGGTTTCCTTGCTTGCCCTGCCACTTGGTTTTTTGGGGTCTTGCGATGTCTCGCGTCGGACCCGTCATTTGTTCTCCTGGCGGGTTTGCTTGCTTTGAGATTTGTCTGTTCGGCAGACGTTCCATCTCCTTGTACCACCTGAGTTCGGTGGTCGCGCTCGAGATCTTCTTGCAGCTCCGCCTTTTCCTGGGCTCGGAGGGGCCTTGTCGGGGCTGCTTCCGTCTGCCTCGTGGTCTCGCCTCCGGCTGGTGGTCGGTGTCCCACCTGCGTGTTTCTCTTGGCGGCAGTATGGGGTGTTTTGGCGGTCCTTCCTTTTCCTGTACCTTCTTAGGTGGTTCCTCTTGTTAGCGTCGGCCTGGTTTTTTGGTGGGGGTTGGGGGCTGTCGTCGTGCCACATACTGTCGCCTCTCTCTTTTTGTGCGGCGCTGGCGGAGTCGCTTTGGTTTGCTTTCGGTCTTGCTTCTACACCGCTTAGTAAGCTGTCTTGTGCTTCGTTTCCCCTCCGGCCTGTTCGTGCGCCGCTTGCACCATCCTGGTTTTTGGTCAGCGTGCTCTGTCTTCTCCTCGGTTGATAGTGCCTCTTCGGTTCCGGTTTGTTTTTCGTCGGCTCTTTTCCTTTTGGGCATTTGCCTCTGGGGGTCGGGTCGCTGAGTTTTCCTGCTCCTTTGGTTTTAGCGTTTTGGTTGTTTGGGTGGTGTCCGCCTCCCGGTTCCGTCCCTTTGATCTTCCTCTGTGGGTAGTTAGCTCCGGGGAGCCGACGGGGCTCCCCCCAGAAAACCAGCGTTGAATGTAATGAAACGCCATTTTCTGGGTGAGTCCCGGAGGCTCCCCGGCAACCCTCCCTCCCTCCGGTCGGCGGTTTTTCGCGTGTCTTGACATCCAGCCTCAGAACTGATGGGTGGATAGCCGGCGTGGGAGGTCTGGGGCTCCACCTTCCCCCTCCCGGGGAGGGGGGAGCTGCGCAGACAGCGGCGCGGTGACGTGTGACGTCACACTAGTTTGCTTGTTTTTCTGTTTGGGAGTTCTATCCACTAGTTCGGATTTTGGTAGCAATTTTAACCAGAATAGGGGTTTGTTTTGGGGCGCTTACCTTTCTGGGTGCCTGTCCCGGTCGATGGCAGACATAGAATGCTTCCAACCACACGGGGGCTTCTATAGGCCATTGCTCCCCTTGCCTCTCTGAGGGGGCCCGGTTCTGGCCGTGGTCCCCGGTAGGCCTAAGAACTCCATACACATGACTGATGCCAAAGTCTGAAATTAGCATATCAGCCTGGGATAGCTCCGGGGAGCCTCCGGGACTCACCCAGAAAATGGCGTTTCATTACATTCAACGCTGGTTTTTTGGTAAGTGCAATAATATGTATTGTTTCATTGCAGATAAGAGATTCCACATCGTTCCAGATTTCCGAAGTACTGAAACGCACACCATACAGGCTTGGTGGATCTAGGTGCAAGGTAAAATAATTTATTTACTTGTTCAGTATATATTTTTAGCTAATTATCAGTATATATAACCACAGTACTTAATTTTATCAGTGTCAAAGACACAATTACATCTTACTCATAAATACCATTATATACCTCATTTGTGGTAACATACACACATTAAGTGTATTATGTAGCATTATCTGTAATCAACTGATTTTCAGAGCTGCTCATTACAAAATACGTACTCTTTAAAAAAGTGTTTCTTAACAATAGGAGCATTTTATTACAATATATCCATAATCTACTGTATCAAACCCTATTACAGGTAAAACCAGTAGGCATTCTACTGTATTTTCTCAAACCCCTATTAGAATAATAGATCTTGTAATGATTTTGCAAAAATAGTGCCATTTACTATTTTTAAAATATTAAAAATTTACCGATATGGTGCATTCGGATGACAAACCAAATTTTTCACTTTTGACAATTGAGCACCTGCTACATCCAGATTCCAGGGAGGAAAGGAAGGACGATCTTTGGAATCATTACCTAAGTAGACAGGAAAGCTCATTTATCAAAATACATTAACATTATACATATTTTGATCAAAATAGAAAATATCACGGAAACTTCGAAACTCGGAAAAATCAAGATGACATCTACAAACAAATCCCCTTTTCCTAGTTCTGCATCTCTCCTTTGGAATAAATTTTGTTGTGCCTCTATCATATATTTCACAAAACTTGACATACATCTCATTTACTTCATGTCCTAACAGCAAGCATTTGTCAAATTCCTTAAGGAAATATCCGAGTTCCCCATAATGACTTCTCCACAAATCAGGTTTTTCAACTGCTTCAAGCATATTTTCTATCAGATTATAATGCATTGCATGCTTTATTCCCAAAAAGACATGGTCACTTTTACCCAAAGGAGGGAGTTACTGAATGATAAATATATCTTCCTCTTTCCTTGTAAATATAACATCCAGAATGGAGGGAACATCCCCTTCCCTCATCCTCGTAGCTTGTTTAACATGTAGAAACATGAATGTTTACAGGATGAGGTTTACAAATCTACAAGTCCACAAATCCTCTGTTCTAGCTTAGCAAAGCTTAGCTTAGCCTACTATATTGAACTTTAACTTTATAACAAAACCAATCAAAAGTGTTTGCAATAATATTAGTTGAAAAATTCTACCAATTTTTGTTTTTAAGTGTTAATAGTAAAAATGCTTGTTTTTATTGTTAAATTTCAAAGTAATATCAGTTTGAAGATGTTTAAGAATAAATATGGCTAGGTCCCTTTAGTGTATAAATGTATATTATCCCCCCAAAAATTCACAAACAAAAATTGTTATTTGTAACTTATAAACTTTTTCTAGTATGTGTCCTGAAGTAAATTTCTATCAAACCTCACTGGAAAATTCATTTGGGTTGTATGTTTATTGTTAGTATGATATACAGTCTACTGATCAATTGAACTAGGTACTATTTATCATCCAAATGCACCAATATGGCTTCATTCTTCCCAGATGAAGGAACTAGGTAATGTTCATCATCTGAATGCACTCTGCAATGCATCATCTGAATCCTTTCCCACACTCATGACACACGGGAGGTTTATCAGCTGTATGCACAATCCTGTGAGTTTTTATAAGTCGCAGACAATTGAATCCCTTGCCACACTCAGGACATTCATGAGGTTTATCATCCGTATGCACAGTCATGTGACTTATTGTACTGGAATGTTTCCCAATTCTTTTCCCCACATTCAGCACGCTTGAAATGTTTAGCACCCGTTTGTAGCGTCCTATGCACATTTATTTATTTATTTATTTATATATGTATATATATACAAGAAGGTTACCTTACCTTACCTTGAGGTTACCTTGAGGTGCTTCCGGGGCTTAGCGTCCTCGCGGCCCGGTCATCGACCAGGCCTCCTGGTTGCTGGACTGATCAACCAGGCTGTTGGACACGGCTGCTCGCAGCCTGACGTATGAGTCACAGCCTGGTTGATCAGGTATCCATTGGAGGTGCTTATCCAGTTCTCTCTTGAACACTGTGAGGGGTTTGCCAGTTATGCCCCTTATGTGTAGCGGGAGCGTGTTGAACAGTCTCGGGCCCCTGATGTTGATAGTTCTCTCTCAGAGTACCAGTTGCATCTCTGTTTTTCAACGGGGGTATTCTGCACATTCTGCCATGTCTTCTGGTCTCATGTGATGTTATTTCTGTGTGCAGGTTTGGGACCAGCCCCTCTTAATATTTTCCATGTGTAAATTATTATGTATCTCTCCCACCTGCACTCAAGGGAGTACAGATTTAGGCTCTTTAGTCGGTCCCAATAGTTTAGATGTTTTACCGAGTGGATTCTAGCAGTAAAGGATCTCTGCACGCTCTCCAGGTCAGCAATTTCTCCAGCTTTGAAAGGGGCTGTCATTGTGCAGCAGTACTCCACTCTAGAGAGCACAAGCGTTTTGAAAAGTATCATCATCGGTATAGCATCTCTAGTGTGAAAAGTTCTTGTTATCCAACCTGTCATTTTTCGTGCAGTTGTGACGGCCACTTTATTGTGTTCTTTAAAGGTAAGGTCTTCCGACATGAGTACACCCAAATCCTTTACATTGCCTTTTCGTGCTATGTTATGATTTGTCTGAGTTTTGTACGTGGTTTCCGTTTTTATATTTTCATTTTTTCCATAGCGCATGAGCTGGAACTTATCTTCGTTAAACACCATATTATTTTCTGTAGCCCATATAAAGACCTGATCTACATCTGACTGGAGGTTTGCCGTGTCCTCTATGTTGCCTACTCTCATGAAGATCCTGGTGTCATCTGCAAAGGATGATACAGTGCTATAGGTTGTGTTCTTGTCTATGTCCGATATGAGGATGAGAAAAAGTACTGGAGCAAGCACAGTACCCTGAGGGACTGAGCTCTTAACGGTTGATGGGCTGGATTTTATTTTGTTGACTATTACACATTGGGTTCTGTGTGTAGTACCCTGAGGGACTGAGCTCTTAACGGTTGATGGGCTGGATTTTATTTTGTTGACTATTACACATTGGGTTCTGTTGGTCAGATAATTGTAGATCCATCTGCCTATTTTTCCGGTAATTCCTTTTGAGCGCATTTTATGTGCAATAACACCATGGTCACATTTATCAAAAGCTTTTGCGAAATCTGTGTAAATTACATCAGCGTTTTGTTTGTCTTCCATAGCATCTAATGCAATACCATAGTGGTCCAGCAACTGCGACAGGCAAGAGCGCCCTGTTCTGAAACCATGTTGTCGGGGGTTATGGAGATGCTGTGCTTCCATGTATTTTGTGAGCTTACTTCTTAGCACTCTCTCAAAAATTTTAATGATGTGTGATGTTAACGCTATCGGTCTGTAATTTTTTGCCTCTGCCTTATTTAAGGTACATTAGGTTTATTTGAGTACATAGCATTGATGTTTTTAAATTATTGTAAAGCAATTAACACCCATAGGGCTTTGGGCAGGTCCTTAATCAACAGATAATTTTAAGTTGGCCTGGTTGGTTCGTGAGCCCGGTTTGTCCGGCACTTATAATATTAATATTTATTACACGTATAATATTTGACTGGCATATTAATATTTATTACACGTATAATATTTGACTGGCAGTCTGTCCATGCAATGTTGCAAGGCTCTTGGTTTCTTAGATTTGCCAACAATTACACACGTGATTCTGTCTGTACTGTCAGCATTCTCGCACATCATGGCCAAGAGCCTGTCCTTGTTGACCTTACGTCCTGGCACACAACCCTCACTCCTTATTGCTAGAGATTTTTCTGGTAAACTCCTCTAATACAACCCAGTTTTATCTGCATTATAAATTTGATACGAATATAAATATTTGCCACAATGTACAGTATGCTCTTAATTTCTGTTTAAATGGTTCTACACTGCTTTCATCTGCACTCAATTTTTCACCGGCAATTTTCCTCTTCACAATATTGTGCCTACCCTTGAACCTTGCAACCCACCCTTCACTCACTTCGAAATTCTTTATTCCAAGGCTTGCAGCATTTTGTATTCTGGCCGCAAATTGTCAGGCCAGCTGTGCAGTGCTGAGCAAACCACTTGTACACAGCCTCATCCAACTGTACATGCGTCAAAGTTTTCATAGTCTTTCTACCACACCTCTGCTAGTGCTTGCACCTTCCTTTTACAGGTTGAAATGAATTTGATAAGTTTCTCTTTTGTTTCCTTATATCAGAAACAGTACTAATGCCTATATTAAATTCCTTGGCAACACTTGAGGTCGACCAGCCATTTTCACAAAGTTGTATAACACATAGCTTGTCCTTAATTGTTAGGACAACCTTCTTCCTCTTAACATCTCCAGAACGATTCATACTGCTACCAGACATAGTCTTGGTCAAAAATGTTCAAAGTTACTATGAAAATAAAAAAACTAGTATTTCTTTTGACTTTGGCTATGATGAATTGTTCTAAAATCGATGGTAATTCCTGTACTGCAGTGTATAGGCCGCTCCCCCATCCAACCCTTATCCCCCCAGGTGGTCCCTCCCAATGCTCCCCCTCTCCCCCCGACACCACCCACCCACCCCACCCCCTCCTACACCATGCGCCTTGAGCCACAGGCAGACGGGATTAATACGGTACGGCCTGCCTCATGGTTTTCATATACGGACAATTCCATGATTCCGGCTGACTGTCCGATAGTGTAACATCGGCAGCAAATTAACCAGCTCTGATATTTATCCGGCTGAACCAAATACAAATGCAAATATTTATTCAGGTAAAGTACATACATACAGGGTAAGATACAAAAGTTGATGGATTTATAGATAGAGCTAGTACATACAATGCCTAAAGCCACTATTACGCAAAGCATTTCGGGCAGGAAAAAACACTAAGACTAAAACTTAATAGTATCCACTCAATTTAACGGCCTATATGGGGCTGTACCCTGGTCGTTATTTCCAGAGCTCCGTTATTTCCGAAGTTAAGTCGGGTCGGGTAATTTTTCAAGTAACATTCGGGTAGGATATATTTTATACTGTATAATTAAAATTAAATAAAGTTCATTGTGTAATTGCGTTCCAATTTAGTGCCACGCCGACGATTAAGTCAGCTGGTGGCTGCTGCATGGATGATGTGTGAACACGGTCTGATCAAGTCCAGATGGGTGGGAAAAAATTGGTTCATTCCTTTGTATTGCAAAATATTTCATGTATCAATCAGTGATTGTTAATATTTTCTCAATAAAATTTTAGAGATGTGTTTTGCTTTACCCTGAACAGTGCAGGTAATGTATTTTTAATGTTATGACACAGGCTGTGGCGGCCAGGCCATAACAATGGCGATCGAGCCTTGTCACTGAGAGCTAGCCAAGACGAAATATTTTGAGCTCACCTTTTCTCTGCTAACGATAGAATATACATTTGCAGAGACTAATATGTAGCTTTTGTTGAAAAAAATTAATATCTTGTAATACTATAATAAAATTGGTAAATTGACTTACTTTTATTGAAGCTGAAGATTACATCATCCTCTGCAGCACTTGTTTTATATTGTTCAGTACTATATACAGGGTACATACAGTATGAACACTTATTTTCAGGCATTCACTTCACACAACAGCTAGCCTTACTACTAATTCACACGAGTTCTAATTCATTCTCGAGTTCTAATTGAGTTCTAACTCATTCACAATTGAAAATTATTTCTACTGTATATTTACACTGTACAGTATCTTTTTGTCAAGGCTTAAACAATCATTAACACTTACAATACTGTTTTCTATCAACACTTTTTACACTAATTTATATGCCTTTCAATCATATTTTATATAGTTAGCGGAGGCTACACGACTTTTGATGGGAATTCAGCATCAGCGGGTGCAACATGGCTTGCAGAGCATTCGTTGCTGGCGGATGCTCCATGACTTGTTGATGGGTATTCAGCATCGGCAGGTGCAGCATATCTTGCAGAGCATTCGTTGCCGGCGGAGGCTGCACGCCATGTTGATGGGAATTCAGCATCGGCGGGTGCAGCATAGCTTGCAGACCATTCGTTGCCAGCGGAGGCTGCACGACATGTTGATGGGAATTCAGCATCGGCGGGTGCAGCATAGCTTGCAGAGCATTCGTTGCCGGCGGAGGCTGCACAACTTGTTGATGGGAATTCAGCATCGGCGGGTGCAGCATGGCTTGTAGGGCACTCGTTGCCAGCGGATGCTGCATGACTTGTTGAATTCCCAGTGGGTGCTTTCACGAACCGTTAAAATCATGAATTTATCTATTTTGTCTGAATCTGATTTTCTCTGGCTAATATTCTGAGACACTGCTCTCAGCCGCGTGAGTTAACAGTAAACAAAGCGGTCACATGGCCAGGCGCAGTACGTTCTAGGTCCGTGGGAAAAAAAATACCTGTTGCGTATACTATAAAAGGTATTTAATAAGAAAACAAATTATTTTGTTTAATAACAATTGTTTTAAAATATTTTATTAATAATAATTTAGAGTTTTCTTCATAAAACTGAATCATTTTGAAAGAAAGTTAAGATTTAATATACCACTCTGGATGATCGCCTGGTCGCCATGTGAGGGGCTGCCGATGCCAAAACAAACCCAATACCAACCGTCGGTAATATCGACTACCAGACCGGTATACGAGGCTCCAGATACCGATCTCCCAAACCGGTCGTTAATACCGGCAGATCGGTATAAAAGAGGCCGTTAAATTGAGTGGATACTGTATATATATATATATGTACTAATTGAGATTAAAGTATAAATTGTATTGAGAAAAAATAAGAAAAAAAATGAAAAAAGGGGGGGGGGTAAACATGGCAGAAAAAAAAGCAAAAATACAATTTGGTCAACAAACAGCATCGTAGATCAGAAACAAAATCGTAGATCAGAAATACTACAGGAGCAACTGTGGACATCTTCAAGAGGAAACTAGATTGTTTCCTTCAAGGGGTGCCGGACCAACCGGGCTGTGGTGGGTATGTGGGCCTGCGGGTTGCTCCAAGCAACAGCCTGGTGGACCAAACTCTCACAAGTCAAGTCTGACCTCGAGCCGGGCTTGGGGAGTAGAAGAACTCTCAGAACCCCATCAACCAGGTATCAACCAGGTATCATGGGTTGACATTTAGGGGTGAGATAGGTTACTTTGAGTTAATTAGGTAGCACTTAGTTTTAATCTTAAACTGGTTCGGAGAGGTACATGCAGTCTTAAACATAATTCGGAAGGTCATTCCACATTCTGGGTCCCTTGATTTGTAAAGCATTTCTAGTTTGACTAAGTCGTACTCTTGGAATGTCAAATAGGTATTTGTTTCTGGTGTGGTGCTCAGGGGATCTGTTACAACCTTCTAGGAAGCTTTAAAGGTCTGGATTGACATTACAGTTCAGCGTTTTATATATATTAAATACACATGAGAGGATGTGCAGTGACTTAATATCTAACATATTCAGAGATTTGAGTAAGGGTACCGAGTGATGTCTGGGGCCAGAGTTAGATATTGTCCTAATAGCAGCTTTTTGTTGAGTAATTAGAGGACATAAATGATTTTGGGTAGTAGAACCCCAAGCACAAATACTATAGTTGAGATAAGGATAGATGAGAGTAATAGTGTGTCATCAGGGCAGGGCGAGGTACATAATATCTGATCTTAGAAAGAATGCCAACAGTTTTCGAAACTTTTTTTGATATATTTAGAATGTGTCCCTGGAAATTCAGCTTGCGTTCAATGAGAACGCCAAGGAATTTGCCATCTACTTTATTACAAATTTGGGTATTGTTAGTTAATCCTGAGATTTTTTTGATTTGAGGATTTATTGCCAAACAAAATATAGAAAGTTTTGTCAATATTGAGGGTGAGTTTGTTGGCAGTTAGCCAGTAATGAACTTTATTTAGCTCAGTATTCACTGTGACATTTAGAGCAAGGGGGTCAGGACTGGAGTAAATGAAGGTCGTGTCGTCAGCAAATAGAATTGGTTTGAGATGTTGGGAGGCATTTGGAAGGTCATTAATGTAGATGAGAAAGAGGAGAGGGCCAATTATGCTGCCCTGGGGAACACCAATGTTGATGGGTAGGGTGGGAGAAATTGAATTATTCACAGAAACATACTGGAGCCTGTCAGCAAGGTAAGACTTAATGTACTGCAGGGAGTGACCTCTGACTCCATAATGTTGTAATTTAAGAAGAAGGTTTTGGTGGTTAACAGTGTCAAAAGCCTTACGCAGGTCTACAAATAACCCAACAGGGAATTCATTTTTATCAAGAGCTGTATGTATCAAGTTAATCATACTAATAAGTGCATCGTTAGTGCTTTTTTGGGGTCTGAAGCCATATTGACAAGAGCTAAGTATATTGAGTTTGGCTAGATAAGAATAAAGCTGCTTATAGATTAGTTTTTCAAATATTTTTGACAAGTTTGGCAGAATTGATATAGGTCTGAAGTTGTTAACATCAGTGGGATCACCATATTTGTGGACAGGGGTTACTCTTTCTTTTTCTGGGGGGGGCCCCGTCGGCTCCCCGGAGCTATCCAGGCTGAATGGATATGTATAACTTTCTGGCATCAGTCAATGCATGGAGTTCTTGCCTACCGGGGACCACGAGCCAGAACCTGGCCCCCTCTAGAGAGGCACGAGGAGCAATGGCCTATAGAGACCTCCCTTATTATTGGGAACATTCTATGTCTGCCATCGACCGGGACAGGCACCCAGAAAGGTAGGCGCCCCAAAACAAACCCCTATTCTGGTAAACTATTGCGACCGAAGACCGAACAGGCGAACAGAACTCCCCAAATGAAAATTAATCCTCATGACGTCATCATGTCGCCGTGCCTCCGTCTGCGCAACCCCCCCCTCTCCGGGAGGGGAAGGGGGGAGCCCCCAGACCCCACCGCCGGCGACCCAACCTCCAGTTCTCAGGCTGTTGCGATCTGGTGCGGTCGTGCCTCTGGCCCCAGTTTGCGGTTGCAGTTCTGTTCCTGGTGGTGTGAGCTGTCCCTTCCGGTGGTGTGTGGGCCAGGAGTATTATTCTACGGTGCTCGGGCTGCACGCGCCTAGGGCTATCTTCCCTAGGTGCCCTGTGAGTACTGCCCTTGGGGCTTAGGGCTACCTTCTCTGGGTCTCCTTGGGGTCTACCTCCGCTGTGCCGTGTATTGCTCGGTACTTGGCCGCCCTTGGGGTCAGCTGGGGTTTTTTCTTGCCCTTGTTTGTCTCTGGGTAGGGGGTAGTTTTCGTCACTGGCAGGGGCGCGGGGTACTGCGCGCTAGTTTTCACCAATTACAGCGGCCGGCTCTGTTCCGCCTGGGTACATTGTCCTCTTGCGGGGTTTTTCTTTTGTTTTTGTTTTTGCCAGGTGGGGGGTCTGCTTTTGGTCCCCTTCGCTGTTTTTGGGGTAATTCTCCACTTTGTCTTTTGGTGGTACTCCCCGCTTGGCCCCCGTGAGTGTACACGTCCCGGGGGTTCAGCTTATAGCAGTAATTACCTAAGTGTGTAATTACCTAAGTGTAGTTACAGGATGAGAGCTACGCTCGTGGTGTCCCGTCTTCCCAGCACTCTTTGTCATATAACGCTTTGAAACTACTGACGGTCTTGGCCTCCACCACCTTCTCCCCTAACTTGTTCCAACCGTCTACCACTCTGTTTGCGAAAGTGAATTTTCTTATATTTCTTCGGCATCTGTATTTAGCTAGTTTATATCTATGACCTCTTGTTCTTAAAGTTCCAGGTCTCAGGAAATCTTCCCTATCGATTTTATCAATTCCTGTTACTATTTTGTATGTAGTGATCATATCACCTCTTTTTCTTCTGTCTTCTAGTTTTGGCATATTTAATGCCTCTAACCTCTCCTCGTAGCTCTTGCCCTTCAGTTCTGGGAGCCACTTAGTAGCATGTCTTTGCACCTTTTCCAGTTTGTTGATGTGCTTCTTAAGATATGGGCACCACACAACCGCTGCATATTCTAGCTTTGCCTAACAAAAGTCGTGAACAATTTCTTTAGTATATCGCCATCCATGTATTTAAACGCAATTCTGAAGTTGGAAAGTGTGGCATAGGCTCCTCGCACAATATTCTTTATGTGGTCCTCAGGTGATAGTTTTTCTATCTAGAACCACCCCTAGATCTCTTTCTTTATCAGAATTCTTTAAAGATTTCTCACATAATATATAGGTTGTGTGGGGTCTATGTTCTCCTATTCCACATTCCATAACATGGCATTTATTAACATTAATTCCATTTGCCAAGTGGCGCTCCATGTACTTATTTTGTCCAGGTCATCTTGAAGGGCATGACATCATCTAAGTTTCTTATCCTTCCTATTATCTTAGCATCATTAGCAAACATGTTCATATAATTCTGTATACCAACTGGTAGATCATTTATGTAGACAATAAACATCACTGGTGCAAGAACTGAACCCTGTGGTACTCCGCTTGTGACATTTCTCCAGTCCGATACATTGCCTCTGATCACTGCCCTCATTTTTCTATCAGTCAGAAATTTTTCATCCATGTTAGAAGCTTACCTGTCACCCCTCCAATGATTTTCC
>WNGS01034138.1:0-15567 GCA_020271785.1 Procambarus virginalis | reverse complement strand
ATCCAGGAACTATCAATACCCACGGTCAGATTCAGAGGACGTTTTGGACTTAAGATCTTACGAGACACAGCGGCTCTACAACGATCGTCTTGAAATCAGCTGTGCCCAACATGCCTACAACAGGAGAGACTGTATTCATCACTGACCTTACTGCTACTACTCCTTATCCTCTTGCCAGAGTTCACCTAGATGGTCCCTTCGTGACCGGTGAAGTCCAAGTCGCCGTCAGGGAAAAGCCTATTCCCATGCCTGGAGTGCAACTTCTCCTGGGCAACGACTTGGCAGAAGAAACAACCGAACAACCTGATCGTCAAGGACATATCCCAGGTGGGTAACTCTGTGTGGATAACCCGATTTTTGAGCATGTTCCAGCAAAGGTTCAAGAGAGTGATGAAGGTTCTCCTCTGTTATGGTGACCACCCGTGCTCAAGCTGCACGACCACAGCCAGCTGACTCTACTGCTACCGCTGTCCCTCAAGACCCTTCGAAACTACCCCAAATCTGACCGCTTTGGAGTTCCGTAAGTTACAGAGAGATGATCTTACCTTGACACCATTATTCTTTCAGGCTGAGACCCAATCCGACAGTGTTCCTGGGTTCTTTATGGAGAACGAATTACTTTATCGCAGATATAGACCCAGTAAACTGAAGGAAGAGGACGATTGGGCAAACGTTGAACAGCTAGTGATTCCTACCAGCCTGCGGCCCACGATTCTACACCTGGCCCACGGAGCTCTATCACACTACGGGTTTAACAAGACATACCATGGGATTCGTCAGGACTACTACTGGCCAGGTATGGTTAATGATGTAAAACAATTTGTGCAAAAATGCCACGTGTGCCAGAAATCAGGAAAACCGAATGTTTCAATTCCCAGAGCACCACTGATACCCATCCAGGTGCCTGAGGAACCATTCCACAGACTTATTATTGACTGTGTTGGTCCTTTGCCTCGGACCAGTGTCGGCAACGCCTATATCTTAACCATCCTGTGTCCTACCACCAGATTCCCGATAGCAGTTCCAGTGAGAAATATTACGGCTGCTACAGTGGTGAAGAATTTATTGAAAATCTTCACCCCAATATGGATTTCCGGGGGAGATTCAGAGCGATTGTGGCACCAACTTCACCAGTTATCTTTTCAAACGGACTCTGGAGGAGTTCAACATCAAACAGGTACTGTCCAGCCCCTATCATCCTGCTTCACAGGTTCTCTTAAACGTAGTCATCAGACCATCAAGGCACTCTTAAAAAAGTTTTGTAATGAGACCTCAAAGGATTTGGATAGGCAAATTGATCTCATCATGTGTATTTTCAGAAGTCTTCCCAACGAGTCACTAGGAGTATCTCCTTATGAGATGCTCTACGGACGTAAGTGCCGTACACCTCTCAAGGCTTTCAAGGATTCTCTACGTGATGCCACCTTCAGTGAGCATCAGAATGTGCCCCAGTATCTTCAAAACCTGCGACACATTCTAGAGAGGGTCCATTCCTTTGCCAGCAACAACCTACAGAAAGCCCAGGAGAGGATGAAGACTCGTTATGACCAACACTGCCAAGTAAGGAAATTTAAACCGGGAGACTTAGTTCTTGCCTATTACCCTATTCCAGGTTCTCCTTTACAAAACAGGTTCTCAGGACCCTACCGTGTTAAGGAGTGCCGGAACAACTTCAACTACGTTCTCGAAACCCCTGATAGGCGGCGGAAGACCCAGCTGTGTCACTTCAATCTGCTCAAACGTTACCAGGGAGTTCCTCCCACTGTGCTAACCAATTACACAACCTTTTCAGGTCCATACAGCCACAGTGAAACCTTCCCTGCTTCTCCTTCCGAAAGCACTGACACTGAGACAACGCTTTCTAATTCGGAAATCCTTACTAATATCTATGATCACTTTCAGGACGATAATAGTGCTTCACTCATCAAACTCATCAGAGAACATCAGGAGTTGTTTCGAGATGATCCCCAAGAGTGTACTGTGACTCGACACGACATCCAACTGCTACCTGACGCCCAGCCGATTCGCCAACCGTTCTACCGAATCAGCCCTAGCAAGACGGAAGTCATGCGTGCTGAGGTACAGTACCTCTTAGACCATGGACTGGCTACCCCCTGTGAGTCCTGCTGGGCCTCACCATGCATCTTGGTTTCCAAACCTCACGGTAAGATCCGTCTTTGCACGGACTATAGGAAATTAAACAGCGTCACCATAAAGGACACCTACCCATTACCCAGGATCAATGACATACTTGATGCCATTGGTAATGCCCGCTACCTGTCTCAGGTAGACTTACTCAAGGGCTATTACCAGGTTTGTTTAACGGAGCGAGCTAAGGAACTGTCCGCTTTCATCACCCCTTTCGGACTTTTCAGATATAACCGGCTTCCCTTTGGACTCTGCAATGCCCCAGCCACCTTTCAGAGAGCTGTCAACCGCGTCATCCAGGGCTTCGACAACACCTACGCCTACTTGGATGATATCGTTGTAGCATCCGACACCTGGAGCGAACACCTGCTCCAGCTGCAACGACTGTTCACCAAGCTCCTGAAAGCCGGCCTCACCATCAATCTGGGCAAGTCCACCTTCGCGAAAGGTAAAGTGCGGTATATGGGTCATGTTATAGAGAGTGGCAGCCTAGCTCCGTTAAATATCCATATTCAAGCCATCCAACAGTATCCACAGCCTACTACCAGGAAGCAACTTCTGCGCTTCCTTGGTCTTGCTTCTTATTACCGTAGGTTTGTGAAGAATTTTAGCACTGTTGCAACCCCCTTAATCACCTTAACCAGTCCCAAGCAACGGTATAATTGGACCAGGGAGCAAACCGTTGCCTTCGAACAACTCAAATTCCTCCTCTGTTCTAATCCTATTCTCGCCTCACCAGATATCAAGAAGCCTTTCATCCTCCATGTCGACGCCAGTAGTACCGGCATCGGAAGTGTCTTAATGCAGCAGCGAGGCGAGGAGGTTCTACCTGTCAGCTACTACAGTTGCAAGTTGAAGCCTCATCAGAAAAACTACAGCACTATATAGAATGAACTCCTCTCCATCGTCCTGAGCTTACAACACTTTGCACCATATCTGCACGGTGCTAGGTCCACTACCATCTATTCGCCCACAACCCTCTAAGATTCCTACATCAAGCCCAATTCAATAACCAACGTCTGCTGCGATGGGCTTTATACCTTCAAGGCTTCAATCTGAAGATCTGTTACATCAAGGGGTCTGATAACATCATTGCTGACGCCCTCTCCAGAGTGCATGAGGTAGAGGCAGCTCCACCTACCACTCTACCTCCCGTGAACGTGACTTCACCAGAACCGCAGGCTTCGGGGGAGAGTTGTGACGATAATCTCTTCCCAGAGATTTAGCCTGCTCCTTCTTCTGTAGACTCGTTAGAGGATGTAGACTCGTTATGACCAACACTGCCAAGTAAGGAAGTTTAAACCGGGAGACTTAGTTCTTGCCTATTTCCCTATTCCAGGTTCTCCTTTACAAAACAGGATCTCAGGACCCTACCGTGTTAAGGAGTGCCGGAACAACTTCAACTACGTTCTCGAAACCCCTGATAGGCGGCGGAAGACCCAGCTGTGTCACATCAATCTGCTCAAACGTTACCAGGGAGTTCCTCCCACTGTGCTAACCAATTACACAACCTTTTCAGGTCCATACAGCCACAGTGAAACCTTCCCTGCTTCTCCTTCCGAAAGCACTGACACTGAGACAACGCTTTCTAATTCGGAAATCCTTACTAATATCTATGATCACTTTCAGGACGATAATAGTGCTTCACTCATCAAACTCATCAGAGAACATCAGGAATTGTTTCGAGATGATCCCCAAGAGTGTACTGTGACTCGACACGACATCCAACTGCTACCTGACACCCAGCCGATTCGCCAACCGTTCTACCGAATCAGCCCTAGCAAGACGGAAGTCATGCGTGCTGAGGTACAGTACCTCTTAGACCATGGACTGGCTACCACCCTGTGAGTCCCCCTGGGCCTCACCATGCATCTTGGTTCCCAAACCTCACGGTAAGATCCGTCTTTGCACGGACTATTGGAAATTAAACAGCGTCACCATAAAGGACACCTACCCATTACCCAGGATCAATGACATACTTGATGCCATTGGTAATGCCCGCTACCTGTCTCAGGTAGACTTACTCAAGGGCTATTACCAGGTTTGTTTAACGGAGCGAGATAAGGAACTGTCCGCTTTCATCACCCCTTTCGGACTTTTCAGATATAACCGGCTTCCCTTTGGACTCTGCAATGCCCCAGCCACCTTTCAGAGAGCTGTCAACCGCGTCATCCAGGGCTTCGACAACACCTACGCCTACTTGGATGATATCGTTGTAGCATCCGACACCTGGAGCGAACACCTGCTCCAGCTGCAACGACTGTTCACCAAGCTCCTGAAAGCCGGCCTCACCATCAATCTGGGCAAGTCCACCTTCGCGAAAGGTAAAGTGCGGTATCTGGGTCATGTTATAGGGAGTGGCAGCCTAGCTCCGTTAAATATCCATATTCAAGCCATCCAACAGTATCCACAGCCTACTACCAGGAAGCAACTTCTGCGCTTCCTTGGTCTTGCTTCTTATTACCGTAGGTTTGTGAAGAGTTTTAGCACTGTTGCAACCCCCTTAATCACCTTAACCAGTCCCAAGCAACGGTATAATTGGACCAGGGAGCAAACCGTTGCCTTCGAACAACTCAAATTCCTCCTCTGTTCTAATCCTATTCTCGCCTCACCAGATATCAAGAAGCCTTTCATCCTCCATGTCGACGCCAGTGGTACCGGCATCGGAAGTGTCTTAATGCAGCAGCGAGGCGAGGAGGTTCTACCTGTCAGCTACTACAGTTGCAAGTTGAAGCCTCATCAGAAAAACTACAGCACTATAGAGAAGGAACTCTTCTCCATCGTCCTCAGCTTACAACACTTTGCACCATATCTGCACGGTGCTAGGTCCACTACCATCTATTCGGACCACAACCCTCTAAGATTCCTACATCAAGCCCAATTCAATAACCAACGTCTGCTGCGATGGGCTTTATACCTTCAAGGCTTCAATCTGAAGATCTGTTACATCAAGGGTCTGATAACATCATCGCTGACGCCCTCTCCAGAGTGCATGAGGTAGAGGCAGCCCCACCTACCACTCTACCTCCCGTGAACGTTACTTCACCAGAACCGCAGGCTTCGGGGGAGAGTTGTGACGATAATCTCTTCCCAGAGATTTAGCCTGCTCCTTCTTCTAGCATCACGTCCAACACAATATTCAAGATACGTTATTTAGTGGCTTAAACGTATATATCAAGACCAGCCACACACCTGCGACTCCCCCCTCCCCCCACTCCTACACCTCGGGTCGACGCGCCAACTCCGCTAACAACTGCTACTCCCAGCCAAACTACTTGCTAACAGTCTCCCTGCATTCTCATTGGCCGTTCGACAACACTCCACTCCAGCTCCACGCCAATCACATCCCTCGCCAAGCCAACGTCGGATCACTGGCAGCCCTACAAGTCAGAATATCTAGTGCTCTGATGCTATGAACACCTATTTGACTCACCTCGTGTGATCAAGTAGAGGCTTGTAGCTAGCGCATATATTCCCAGCACCATCATTATTATTATTATTATTATTATTATTATATATTGTTTATTATATATTTCCCTAGTATTCAATATTGCCCTCCGATTAACGTAATTTACTTTTGTGTTATTTCTTGTTCATTTGTTATACAGTCGCATTATTCAGCCAAGAACTTGTCTTTATTTTACTTTGTTTTTTTCTAGATTTATTAAATGACATTTTTTATCTTTTCTGTTTTCGTGTATCTTACCTTACCTTACCACAGATTATCATACAAGCAGTCATTCTTTTTTTTTCTTTTTTTATAACTTACATATATGTGACCCAGCATTGACATCTGCCATTTGGAAGACTGCCGACCACCATACTCCACTACTTTACCGTCACAATGACCCATCGGCGCTCTAAGTAATTGGCATATTTTCGGTATAAAATTTGAAATTTCATACTGCGAATACGTGCAGAGAGCCAGAATTTGGCTCCGAAATATGGTTCAAGGGCCGAATTTGGGATGTTTGTGATATATTTTAAAACTGCAGGAGGGGTTTGGGCAAAATGTGACCCATCGCCGCTCTCAGTAATTGGCATATTTTCGGTATAAAAAGTCGTAATTTCAAACTGCGAATAAGTGCAGAGAGCCAGAATTTTGCTCCAAAATATGACCCAATCTTCGAATTTGAAATGTTTGGGATACTTTGAAAACTACAGTGGGGGTTTGGGCAAAATATGACCCATCGCCGCTCGCAGTAAATGGCATATTTTCGGTATAAAAATTCGTTATTTCAAACTGCGAATACGTGCAAAGAGGCAGAATTTGACTCCAAAATATGGCTCAAGCCTCGAATTTGGGATGTTTTGGATATTTTGAAAGTGAAGGGAGGGTTTGGGCAAAATGCGATCCATCGCTGCTTTAAGTAATTGGCATATTTTCGGTATAAAAAGTCGTAATTTCAAACTGCGAATACGTTCAGAGAGTCAGAGTTTGGCTCAAAAATATGGCTTAAGGGTCGAATTTGGGATGTTTGGGATATTTTGAAAACCGCTGTGGGGTTTGGGCAAAATGTGACCCATCACCGCTCTCAGTAATTGCCATATTTTCGGTATAAAAATCGTAATTTCAAACTGCGAATATGTGCAGAGAGCCAGAGTTGGCTCCAAAATATGGCTCAAGCGTCGAATTTAGGATGTTGGGATATTTTGAAAACTGCATGGAGGGTTTGGGCAAAATGCGATCCCTCGCTGCTTTCAGTAATTGGCATATTTTCGGTATAAAAGTGTAATTTCAAACTGCGAATACATGCAGAGAGCCAGAATTTGCCTCCAAAATATGGCTCAAGGGTCGAATTTGGATGTTTCGGATATTTTGAAAACTGCAGAGGGTTTGGGCAAAATGTGACCCATCGCCGCTCTCAGTAATTGGCATATTTTCGGTATAAAATGTCGTAATTTCAAACTGCGAATACGTGCAGAGAGCCAGAATTTGGCTCCAAAATATGGCTCAAGGGTCGAATTTGGGATGTTTCTAATATTTTGAAAACTGCAGGGGGGTTTGGGCAAAATGTGACCCATCGCCGCTCTCAGTAATTGGCATATTTTCGGTATAAAAAGTCGTAATTTCAAACTGCGAATACGTGCAGAAGCCAGAATTTGGCTCCAAAATATGGCTCAAGCGTCGAATTTGGGATGTTTGGGATATTTGAAAACTGCAGGGAGGGTTTGGGCAAAATGTGACCCATCGCTGCTCTCAGTAATGGCATATTTTCGGTATAAAAAGTCGTAATTTCAAACTGCGAATACGTGCAGAGAGCCAGAATTTGGCTCCAAAATATGGCTCAAGGGTCGAATTTGGGATGTTTGTGATATTTAAAAACTGCAGGGGGGTTTGGGCAAAATGTGACCCATCGTCGCTCTCAGTAATTGGCATATTTTCGGTATAAAAATCGTAATTTCAAACTGCGAATACGTGCAGAGAGCCAGAATTTGGCTCCAAAATATGGCTCAAGGGTCGAATTTGGGATGTTGTAATATATTTTGAAAACTGCAGGGGGGTTTGGGCAAAATGCGACCCATCGCTGCTTTCAGTAATTGGAATTTTCGGTATAAAAGTCGTAATTCAAACTGCGAATACATGCAGAGAGCCAGAATTTGGCTCCAAAATATGGCTCAAGGGTCGAATTTGGGATGTTTGGATATTTTGAAAACTGCAGGGGGGTTGGGCAAAATGAACCATCGCCGCTCTCAGTAATTGGCATATTATCGGTATAAAATTCGTAATTTCAAACTGCGAATACGTGCAGAGAGCCAGAATTTGGCTCCAAAATATGGCTCAAGGGTCGAATTTGGGATGTNAGCGGCGATGGGTCACACTTTGCCCAAACACCCCCTGCAGTTCTCAAATTTCCAAAACATCCCAAATTCGCCCTTGAGCCATATTTTGGAACCAAATTCTGGCTCTCAGCACGTATTCGCAGTTTGAAATTACGATTTTTTATACCGAAATATGCCAATTACTGAGAGCGGCGATGGGTCACATTTTACCCAAACACACCTGCAGTTTTCAAAATTTCCGAAACATCCCAAATTCGACCCTTGAGCCATAATTTGGAGCCAAATTCTGGCTCTCTGCATGTATTCGCAGTTTGAAATTACGAATTTTATGCCGAACATAAGGCAATTACTGAAAGCAGCGAGGATCGCATTTTGCCAAACCCTCCCTGTAGTTTTCAAAATATTCCAAACAACCTAAGTTCGACGCTTGATCCATATTTTGAGCCAAATTCTGGCTCTCGGCACGTATTCGCAGTTTGAAATTACGAATTTTTATACCGAAAATATGCCAATTACTTAGAGCAGCGATGGGTCACATTTTGCCCAAACCCTCCCTGCAGTTTTTAAAATATCCCAACATCTCAAATTCGACGCTTGAGCCATATTTTGTAACCAAATTCTGGCTCTTGGCACGTATTCGCAGTTTGAAATTACGATTTTTATACCGAAAATATGCCATATACTGAGAGCAGCGATGGGTCACATTTTGCCCAAGCCCCCAATCGCAGTTTTCAAAATATCCCAAACGTCCCAAATTCGACCCTTGAGCCATATTTTGGAGCCAAATTGTGGCTCTCTGCACGTATTCGCAGTTTGAAATTACGACATTTATAACGAAAATATGCCAATTACTGATAGCGGCGATGGATCACATTTTTCCCAAACCCTCCCTGCAGTTTTCAAAATATCCCAAACTTCCCAAATTCGTCGCTTCAGCAACATTTTGAGCCAAATTCTGGCTCTCTGCGCGTATTCGCAGTTTGAAATAACGAATTTTATACCGAAAATATACCAATTACTGAGAGCGGCGATGGGTCACATTTTGCCCAAACCCACCCTGAAGTTTTCAAAATATCCCAACCATCCCAAATTCGAAGCTTGAGCCATATTTGGGAGCCAAATTCTGGCTCTCTGCACATATTCGCAGTTTGAAATTACGACTTTTTATACCGAAATATGAATTACTGAGAGCGCCGATGGGTCACATTTTGCAAACCCCCTGCAGTTTTAAAATATATCACAAACATCCCAAATTCGACCCTTGAGCCATGTTTTGGAGCCAAATTCTGGCTCTCTGCACGTATTCGCTGTTTGAAATTACGAATTTTTATACCGAAAATATGCCAATTACTGAAAGCGTCGTTGGATCACATTTAGCCCAAACCCTCCCTGCAGTTTTCAAAATATCCCAAACATCCCAAATTCGACGCTTGAGCCATATTTTGGAGCCAAATTCTGGCTGTCTGCACGTATTCGCAGTTTGAAATTACGAATTTTTATACCGAAAATATGCCAATACAAGAGAGCGCGATGGGTCATATTTTGCCCAACCCCCACTGCATTTTACAAAATATCCCAAACATTCCAAATTCGACGATTGAACCATATTTTGGAGCCAAATTCTGGCTCTGCATGTATTCGCAGTTTGAAATTACGAATTTAAAACCGAAAATATGCCAATTACTGAAAGCAGCGTGGATCGCATTTTGCCCAAACCCTCCCTGTAGTTTTCAAAATATTCCAAACAACCCAAGTTCGAAGCTTGATCCATATTTTGGAGCCAATTCTGGCTCTCGGCACGTATTCGCAGTTTGAAATTAACGAATATTTATACCAAAATATGCCATAACTGAGAGAGGCGATGGGTCACATTTTGCCCAAACCCTCCCTGCAGTTTTTTAAATATCCCAAACATCCCAAATTCGACGCTTGAGCCATATTTTGGAGCCAAATTCTGGCTCTCTGCACGTATTCGCAGGTACGATTGGTTGATTGAATATATGTAGTGAATTCGTTCACTACATGCGAGAGCGGGGGCTTATTTCCGCCGTTTACCCGTTGGAGCTTCTCTGTGCCAGAACATTGCCGGAGACTGGAGGAGGTCTAACGGTAAACGGCGGGAGTAAGCCCCCTCTCTCGCATGTAGTGAACGAATTCACTACATATACGATTATATGATGCAAACTCGTATTTAATAGCAAATGCACATTAAATACATTACTTTCAATCAACCATTTGTATCTCGGTAAAGTAGCGAGTAGGACATTGATTAGGCGAGAAACCTTGTTTTTATTGCATATTTCGACGTTTCAGCCGCATTAGAGCTTTTTTTAGCTCTAATCAGACATGTTGCCGTTGCCTCCTCCGCATCAGTTCTAATGCGGCTGAAACGTCGAAATATGCAATAAAAACAGGGTTTCTCTCTTAATCAATATCTAGTCGCTATTGTAACGAGGTACGAATGGTTGATTGAAAATAATGTATTAATGTGAATTTGCAATTAATTACGCGTATACATCAGATATGTCGCATATGTAATGAATTTAATAACAATAAACTGGCAATCCTTAAAAACGTGGGAAATACGACGAGATAGTCCATTATTCGTTCAAATCACACAAATCAATGTGTTTTCATTAGAATTAACTAAATGTTCCAGATTTTCCGTGTATGTTACAGAAAGAAGATGTACTGCAAACAGCTCTATTGCGGCTGAAACGTCGAAATATGCACTAAATCAGGGTTTCTCTCCTTGGATACGGATTGTCAGTTTATTGTTATTAATTCATTACATATGCGACAAATGATGTATACGCGTAATTTATTGCAAATTCACATTAAATACATTATTTTCAATCAACCATTCGTACCGTTAAATTAGCGAGTAAGATATTGATTAGGAGAGAAACCCTGTTTTTATTGCATTGCATATCCACGTTTCAGCCGGATTAGAGCGGTTTTAGCTTTAATCAGACAAGTTGCCGTTGCCTCCTCCGCATCAGCTCTAATGCAGCTGAAACGTCGAAACATGCAATAAAACAGGGTTTCTCTCATGATCATATATTACTCGCAATTTTAACGAGGTACGATTGGTTGATTGAATATATGTAGTGAATTCGTTCAATACATGCAAGAGTGGGGGCTTACTCCTGCCGTTTACCCGTTGGAGCTTTCTCTGTGCCAGAACATTGCCGGAGACTGGAGGAGATCCAACGGGTAAAAGGCGGGAGTAAGCCCCCACTCTCGCATGGGATGTTTGGGATATTTTGAAAACTGCTGGGTGGTTTGGGCAAAATGTGACCCATCGCCGCTGTCAGTAATTGGCATATTTTCGGTATAAAATTCGTAATTTCAAACTGCGAATCCGTGCAGAGAGCCAGAATTTGGCTAAAAAATATGGCTTAATCGTCGAGTTTGGAATGTTTGGGATACTTTGAAAACCGCAGTTGGGGTTTGGGCAAAATGTGACCCATCGCCGCTCTCAGTATTTGGCATATTTTCGGTATAAAAAGCCTTAATTTCAAACTGTGAATACGTGCAGAGAGCCAGAATTTGGCTCCAAAATAAGGCTCAAGCGTCGAATTTGGGATGTTTGGGATATTTTGACAACTGCACGGAGGGTTTGGACAAAATGCGATCCTTCGCTGCTTTCAGTAATTGGCATATTTTCGGTATAAAAGTAGTAATTTCAAACTGCGAATACATGCAAAGAACCAGAATTTGCTTCCAAAATATGGCTCAAGGTCGAATTTGGGATGTTTCGGATATTTTGAAAACTGCAGACGGGTTTGGGCAAAATGTGACCCATCGCCGCTCTCAGTAACTGGCACATTTTCGGTATAAAAGTAGTAATTTCAAACTGCGAATACATGCAGAGAACCAGAATTTGCCTCCAAAATATGGCTCAAGGGTCGAATTTGGGATGTTTGTGATATATTTTAAAACTGCAGGGGGGTTTGGGCAAAATGTGACCCATCGCTGCTCTCAGTAATTGGCATATTTACGGTAAAAAAAAGTCGTAATTTCAAACTGCGAATAAGTGCTGAGATCCAGAATTTGGCTCCAAATATGGCTCAAGCGTCGAATTTGTAATTTTGGGATATTTTGAAAACTGCAGTGGGGGTTTGGGTAAAATATGACTGTGACGATAATCTCTTCTCAGAGATTTAGCCTGCTCCTTCTTCTAGCATCACGTCCAACACAATATTCAAGATACGTTATTTAGTGGCTTAAACGTATATATCAAGACCAGCCACACACCTGCAACTTCCCCCTCCCCCCACTTCTACACCTCGGTCGACGCGCCGACTCCGCTAACAACTGCTACTCCCACCCAAACTACTTGCAACCAGTCTCCCTGCATTCTCATTGGCCGTTCGACAACACTCCACTCCAGCTCCACTCCAATCACATCCCTCGCCAAGCCAACGTCGGATCACTGGCAGCCCTACCAGTCAGAATATCTAGTGCTCTCATGCTATGAACACCTATTTGACTCACCTCGTGTGATCAAGTAGAGGCTTGTAGCTAGCGCATATATTCCCAGCACCATCATTATTATTATTATTATTATTATTATATATTGTTTATTGTATATTTCCCTTGTGTTCTAGATTGCCCTCCGGTTAACGTAATCTACTTTTATGTTATTTTGTTCATTGTATAGTCGCATTATTCAGCCAAGAACTTGTCTTTCTTTACTTTGCTTTTTCTAGATTTATTAAATGACATTTTTTATCTTTTGTGTTTTCGTGTGTCTTACCTTACCTTACCTTGAGGATACCTTGAGGTGCTTCCGGGGCTTATCGTCCCCGCGGCCTGGTCATCGACCAGGCCTCTGGTTGCTGGACTGATCAACCAGGCTGTTGGACGCGGCTGCTCGCAGCCTGACGTATGAGTCACAGCCTGGTTGATCAGGTATCCTTTGGAGGTGCTTATCCAGTTCTCTCTTGAACACTGTGAGGGGTTTGCCAGTTATGTCCCTTATGTGTAGTGGAAGCGTGTTGAACAGTCTCGGGCCTCTGATGTTGATAGAGTTCTCTCTCAGAGTACCAGTTGCACCTCTGCTTTTCAACGGGGGTATTCTGCACATCCTGCCATGTCTTCTGGTCTCATGTGATGTTATTTCTGTGTGCAGGTTTGGGACCAGCCCCTCTAATATTTTCCACGTGTAAATTATTGTGTATCTCTCCCGCCTGCGCTCAAGGGAATACAGATTTAGGCTCTTAAGTCGGTCCCAATAGTTTAGATGTTTTACCGAGTGGATTCTAGCAGTAAAGGACCTCTGCACGCTCTCCAGGTCAGCAATTTCACCAGCAGTGAAAGGGGCTGTCATTGTGCAGCAGTACTCCACTCTAGAGAGCACAAGCGTTTTGAAAAGTGTCATCATCGGTATAGCATCTCTAGTGTGAAAAGTTCTTGTTATCCAACCTGTCATTTTTCTTGCAGTTGTGACGGCTACTTTATTGTGTTCTTTAAAGGTAAGGTCTTCCGACATGAGTACACCCAGATCCTTTACATTGCCTTTTCGTTCTATGTTATGATTTGCCTGAGTTTTGTACGTGGTTTCCGTTTTTATATTTTCATTTTTTCCATAGCGCATGAGCTGGAACTTGTCTTCGTTAAACACCATATTATTTTCTGTAGCCCATAGAAAGACCTGATCTACATCTGACTGGAGGGTCGCCGTGTCCTCTATGTTGCCTACTCTCATGAAGATCCTAGTGTCATCTGCAAAGGATGATACAGTGCTATAGGTTGTGCTCTTGTCTATGTCCGATATGAGGATGAGAAAAAGTACTGGAGCAAGCACAGTACCCTGGGGGACTGAGCTCTTAACGGTTGACGGGTTGGATTTTATTTTGTTGACTATTACACATTGGGTTCTGTTGGTCAGGAAATTGTAGATCCATCTGCCTACTTTTCCGGTAATTCCTATTGAGCGCATTTTATGGGCAATAACACCATGGTCACATTTATCAAAAGCTTTTGCGAAATCTGTGTAAATTACATCAGCGTTTTGTTTGTCTTCCATAGCATCTAATGCCATATCATAGTGGTCCAGCAACTGCGACAGGCAAGAGCGCCCTGTTCTGAAACCATGTTGTCCGGGGTTATGGAGATGCTGTGATTCCATGTATTTTGTGATCTTACTTCTTAGCACTCTCTCAAAAATTTTTATGATGTGCGATGTTAGTGCTATCGGTCTGTAATTTTTTGCCTCTGCCTTATTTCCTCCTTTATGAAGTGGTGCTATCTCTGCTGTTTTTAGTATATCGGGAATAACGCCAGTATCTAGGCTTTGTCTCCACAGAATGTGAAGGGCCTGCGATAGTGGTTTTTTTTACAGTTCTTGATGAATATGGAGTTCCAAGAATCCGGGCCTGGTGCGGAGTGCATAGGCATACTGTTTATGGCTTCTTCAAAATCCAGTGGGGATAGGGTGACGTCTGATATATGATTTGATGTTGGTATCATATATTACCTTACCACAGATTATCATACAAGCAGTCATTTTTTTTCTTTTATTTATAACTTACTTATATGTGACCCAGCATTGACATCTGCCATTTGGAAGACTGCCGACCAACATACTCCACTACTTTACCGTCACATATAATTGGGGCCTGTCCTAGGAGCTGCACTCAGGTATTGGTAATTGTGATAAGCGTACTTGGCTTTCATTCCCTTGCTTTCAATATTTACACTAATCATTTTTATTATATGGTGCTGTGTTTATTGTGCATTACGGGAGTAGCATATGGTGAGTGTGAGACAACTTTGGATTACGTGGTGACTGTCGGCCGCAGTCATACTCTTAATTGGTCGTCTCCCCCCCGTGTTTAACATCTTTTGTCCCTCAGATATTTCTCACATTTTCGACAGATTATCACATAGGTACCCTGGTACTGTGGTCTGTCTTCGGGTCAATAGCACCTAATTTCTGCAATCCGACTCTAGGAGGAAAAAGAGGGCCAAAGATCCTCTAGCACGGACTATTATTGGCGAGTTGGGACCTCGCCGATAGTTCTCGTCACCAGTTGACATTCGCACCCCTACTCGTTGGTCAGAATTGATGGTACTTACTCAAGGTAGGGAATTAGCTTTCTTTCTTTGAGCACGAAGTTTGCTAATTCTGTAAGAACCATATTCAATTTCAGTCGGTACCTTGCTTATGTTCTATAGTGACTCGGCAAGGTATGACTACATTTTTGGACTACCTCATTTACTTAGGAACCATTTAGTGTTTCACTTGTCTTTTGAAACTCAGTTTCAACTAATTAGTAGGATTTTCTTGCCTTTATCCTCCCACAGTGAGTACCAGGTACAAGATTTCCTGCGACCTTAATCATTTACCATCTTGAATTAACTTTAATTATTAATAATTCCACAGGATAGGTATCAGTTGCCACGTTTCCTGTTTCTGACATTCACCATATTCTCACAGTATATTCGTGTCTCATTTATTTACCATGTTTCGTATCCAAACTTTTAAGGCAAATCCAGAAGGTGAAATAGAGAACTTACGTCATGCGAAGAGGGTCGAATTGATAACTCTTGCACATGAGTATCAATTAGAAGTTTCCCCTGGAGCCAACAAGTATGCCGTATATATATAATTTTGGATCACCTTGC
>WNGS01034135.1:0-13153 GCA_020271785.1 Procambarus virginalis | reverse complement strand
TAAAGAAAACCTGCTGCCAGTATACACCATATAAACCCACATGACCCAGCATTTCGCAATACAGAGTTTACCTATAGTATGGCAAGAACTCTACGCGCAACTAAACAAGAAAAAGAAGCCCTCCAACCCTTACAGAGCAAGCTGAGCATCTGTTAAACAAATGGACCCAGTACGACATCCCTATCCAACTCAAGCAAACCATTGACAGTGAACTATTTAACCTGAAACAACAACATAAAACTCGTGTAGAAACAAAGACACTTCGTAAGTTAACAGCCCTAAACGGTGGACAGTTAAAGATCCCTCGTCCTAAAGATGGCTACATTAACCTGACTTCTTATGATCTCACCCAGGACCAACGAGACCTCTTAAATCTTGGACTAAATTGTCAATTCATATCTAAACCAAAAATGCATCAAAAACGCCTGGAAATCGAAATGCTTCTGGACGACATCCATAAGCTAGAAGACAACAAAAAAGTCATCACAACGGACACACTTCAGGCTGAACTACTAACAGAAGCGGGGAAAAAACGAGGAACATATTCATCTACAATCTTAACCCCACGACTCAAAGAAGCAGCAAAACAACTAAAAAATCTGAAAGACGTAACAATAAGAAAAGCCGACAAGACAGCAGCATATGTATTGATTCCTACACAAGAATACATGAACAAAATTAGCGATATCCTTAATGATGACTCCAAGTTTCAACGAATCACGAGGAACCCTGTGGAAGACCTTAAGCGGAAAGTAAACAAAACAATTACGGCAATCAACGCAAAGAAAGGTAGTGTGCATTTCAATAAACTTCAAGGCGACTATGGCTTAGGATATGCCTACGGCAATGTTAAGACACATAAACCAGGTAACCCACTACGCCCTATAATCAGCCAAATACCAACTCCAACTTATCACCTGGCAAAAAAACTCAATGAACTCCTAACTCCATACACTCCAAGTAAGTATAGTCTACAATCATCAGCAGATTTCCTAGAATTAATCAAATCTACCCAGCCCGATGGAATCATTGCTTCCCTGGACGTGGAATCCCTATTTACCAACGTCCCAGTCGACACAACCATAGGAATGATACTGGACAGAGTATACAGAGACGAGAGCACCCCCAAATTAGACATACCTGAGCCACACTTGAAGAGTCTTCTCGAAGCATGTACAAAGGAAGCCCCTTTCATCAGTCCACAAGGAGACATGTATTTACAAATAGACGGAGTAGCAATGGGCTCTCCCTTAGGAGTTTTATTCGCTAATTTTTACATGGGAACCATCGAAGACAGGGTCTTCAGTAGCAGACAAAAACCAACTTTATATTGCCGTTATGTAGATGACATATTCGTAATAGTAAAAGACTCAGATGAACTAATTGACGTAAAAAGACATCTAGAGAGAGAGTCAGTACTCCGATTTACACATGAAAATAGTGAAAATAACAGTCTGCCATTCTTGGATGTACTAATAACAAAAACAGGAACCTCTTTAAGCACCAACGTATATACCAAGCCCACCAACATAGGATTATGCCTGAACGGTAGAAGTGAGTGCCCCCAAAGATACAAAGCCAGTGTTCTCAATGCTTATATTCGTCGAGCGCTTACCCACTGCTCTGAATGGAGCAACGTGAGTAGAGAGTTTGAAAGAGTAACTCAGGTATTGGTGAACAATGGATATAGCAACGCGGAAATAAACGCTGCTATAAGAAGACACTTGGACCGTTGGTATAATCCAGAACCTAGAACAGAAACCACAATACCTCCAATAAAATTATATTACAAATCAACCATGCACAGTGAACATACAAAAGAGGAAAGAATAATGAAAGAAATAATCCGTAAAGGAGTAAAAAGCACTACTCCTAACCAAAACATAAACCTGACAATATTCTATAAAACCAAGAAGACTTCCGAACTCCTTATCAAAAACAGCCCGAAGCCGACAGAGAACCCTCTACAGCAGTCAAGCGTTGTATACATGTACACTTGCCCCCACGAAGGATGTAACCTTCAATCTAAGTACATAGGTATGACGTCGACCAAGCTGACGAGGCGTTTGACATGCCATCTTCAATCCGGTGCCCCTAGGAATCACATGAGACAAGCCCATGACATCACCCTAACAAGAGAAATGTTGAACAAGAATACATGCATAATAGACAGAACCCAAGATGCAAGAAGATTACAAATTCTTGAAGCAATTCACATAAGAACAGAACAACCTACCATGAACACCCAAATCACGGAACTATTTACTCTTCCCACAATGAGAGTAAGGACAAGACCAGAACATAACGATGCCAACACAGAAGAAAATGTTCAACATATATATATATATATATATATATATATATATATATATATATATTATATATATATATATATATATGAATGAAAACTCACACCCCAGAAGTGACTCGAACCCATACTCCCAGGAGCAACGCAACTGGTATGTACAAGACGCCTTAAACCACTTGACCATCACGACCGGACATAATGAGGTGATAGCCGAAGCTATTTGAACCACCTCACCGCCGGCACTCGGATGGTTATCTTGGGCATAGCATTTTACCAAATCACCTCATTCTTTGGGGCACACGTGAGGAACACAAATGCGAACAAGCCTGAATGGTCCCCAGGACTATATGCGAATGAAAACTCACACCCCAGAAGTGACTCGAACCCATACTCCCAGGAGCAACGCAACTGGTATGTACAAGACGCCTTAAACCACTTGACCATCACGACCGGACATAATGAGGTGATAGCCGAAGCTATTTGAACCACCTCACCGCCGGCACTCGGATGGTTATCTTGGGCATAGCATTTTACCAAATCACCTCATTCTTTGGGGCACACGTGAGGAACACAAATGCGAACAAGCCTGAATGGTCCCCAGGACTATATGCGAATGAAAACTCACACCCCAGAAGTGACTCGAACCCATACTCCCAGGAGCAACGCAACTGGTATGTACAAGACGCCTTAAACCACTTGACCATCACGACCGGACATAATGAGGTGATAGCCGAAGCTATTTGAACCACCTCACCGCCGGCACTCGGATGGTTATCTTGGGCATAGCATTTTACCAAATCACCTCATTCTTTGGGGCACACGTGAGGAACACAAATGCGAACAAGCCTGAATGGTCCCCAGGACTATATGCGAATGAAAACTCACACCCCAGAAGTGACTCGAACCCATACTCCCAGGAGCAACGCAACTGGTATGTACAAGACGCCTTAAACCACTTGACCATCACGACCGGACATAATGAGGTGATAGCCGAAGCTATTTGAACCACCTCACCGCCGGCACTCGGATGGTTATCTTGGGCATAGCATTTTACCAAATCACCTCATTCTTTGGGGCACACGTGAGGAACACAAATGCGAACAAGCCTGAATGGTCCCCAGGACTATATGCGAATGAAAACTCACACCCCAGAAGTGACTCGAACCCATACTCCCAGGAGCAACGCAACTGGTATGTACAAGACGCCTTAAACCACTTGACCATCACGACCGGACATAATGAGGTGATAGCCGAAGCTATTTGAACCACCTCACCGCCGGCACTCGGATGGTTATCTTGGGCATAGCATTTTACCAATGTCACTTCTTCAGTGTGAGAGTACCAATGTCACTTCTTCAGTCACTTCTGGGGTGTGAGTTTTCATTCGCATATAGTCCTGGGGACCATTCAGGCTTGTTCGCATTTGTGTTCCTCACGTGTGCCCCAAAGAATGAGGTGATTTGGTAAAATGCTATGCCCAAGATAACCATCCGAGTGCCGGCGGTGAGGTGGTTCAAATAGCTTCGGCTATCACCTCATTATGTCCGGTCGTGATGGTCAAGTGGTTTAAGGCGTCTTGTACATACCAGTTGCGTTGCTCCTGGGAGTATGGGTTCGAGTCACTTCTGGGGTGTGAGTTTTCATTCGCATATAGTCCTGGGGACCATTCAGGCTTGTTCGCATTTGTGTTCCTCACGTGTGCCCCAAAGAATGAGGTGATTTGGTAAAATGCTATGCCCAAGATAACCATCCGAGTGCCGGCGGTGAGGTGGTTCAAATAGCTTCGGCTATCACCTCATTATGTCCGGTCGTGATGGTCAAGTGGTTTAAGGCGTCTTGTACATACCAGTTGCGTTGCTCCTGGGAGTATGGGTTCGAGTCACTTCTGGGGTGTGAGTTTTCATTCGCATATAGTCCTGGGGACCATTCAGGCTTGTTCGCATTTGTGTTCCTCACGTGTGCCCCAAAGAATGAGGTGATTTGGTAAAATGCTATGCCCAAGATAACCATCCGAGTGCCGGCGGTGAGGTGGTTCAAATAGCTTCGGCTATCACCTCATTATGTCCGGTCGTGATGGTCAAGTGGTTTAAGGCGTCTTGTACATACCAGTTGCGTTGCTCCTGGGAGTATGGGTTCGAGTCACTTCTGGGGTGTGAGTTTTCATTCGCATATAGTCCTGGGGACCATTCAGGCTTGTTCGCATTTGTGTTTCTCACGTGTGCCCCAAAGAATGAGGTGATTTGGTAAAATGCTATGCCCAAGATAACCATCCGAGTGCCGGCGGTGAGGTGGTTCAAATAGCTTCGGCTATCACCTCATTATGTCCGGTCGTGATGGTCAAGTGGTTTAAGGCGTCTTGTACATACCAGTTGCGTTGCTCCTGGGAGTATGGGTTCGAGTCACTTCTGGGGTGTGAGTTTTCATTCGCATATAGTCCTGGGGACCATTCAGGCTTGTTCGCATATATATATATATATATATATATATATATATATATATATATATATATATATATATATATATATATATATATATATATATATATATATATATTAGTATATTTTGGTACCAGTCTCTCTTGTAAACATATGTTGTTAAATATGAACGAAAAAGTATGATTAATGATTCTAACACGAATTTTCTCAATATTTCTTATGTTTCTTTTTTCTGTCGATGGTAATTGAAAAATCAATTCTCCAAAATTCATTTTTATTTCTAGTCTGACGCGACACTGGAACGAGTTTCGTAATAACTTATGTTACGGTGCCCTCGCCTATCTCTTTCGTTTGCCTGCTTTAAGAGTCATATCGACTCTCCCTACTGTTTCTCTGAGGTACAGGGAAGTCTGTTGGTATGTGTGGCGACCAGATCGGCCGCCAGTTAAGGGAGAAAGGTTACATTATAAGTTGTAAGTAAAGGGAAATTAGCGCCCTGATGAAAATGAAAGAGTATCCCCTACTGCAGATATGACCTTTTGGAATGGACGCTAGTCGTGTGCGGATTGGGTGGATTGGGTCACGGGCAACCAATCAGAGCCCGCCGTGACGTCACCGAGTGCCCCGGGCGGCGCCAATGTCAGAGTTGACCTAACAGTAGAGGCGACAGGACGCACCTCAGTCAGCTCTCAAGGATTGGAGGCTTTACGGGCCTTTCTCAGTGGATTAGAGCTAGCCATCGCAGCCCACCTTATATATTGGAGGCCCCGCACTTCTGGGAAGCAAAAAGGAACCAAGTTGATTGAGCAGAGAAGTGCCAAACTTGGAAAATTGTCGGCGGGGACGCTGGGCGGCGACGCTGGACGTTGAGGGCCTGGAAGGAGCGGCGGGCAGGCTTAGCTGTGACTGGGTCACATCCACTGAGGGTGTTGGAGGGACGACACCGTTCCTAGGACAAGGAGCAGTGCCTTGTGGAAGGGACGAGTGTGTGAATATAGCGATTAGCTCAGTGCCCATTGGTGAACCAGGAATGGGATAGCTGAATCTCAGGGATTGGAACGGCGACGACGCGAAGGCTTCACGACACCTGAGGACCTGTGGGAACGTCCCTGGATCGTCAAGGATCGACTCAGGAGGCGTGGGAACCTCACACCATCGAGGGACAGGCGTCGTGAGCCAGGAATGTTAAGGTAGATCAATTTTCCCTCCCATTACCCCTTTGTGTGAGTAGGCTAAATAGGCCACAATATTCACTTATGCATGTGGCAATAGGACGTTAATACTTTAGTAGTAGAATAGGCTGCAGGGCAACTTATGTCCAGGACTGTCAGAGAGGACAGAGTGTGTGTGTGGATGGCAGGACAGTGAAGAAGAGGTGCCGACGTGGTGAAGAGGCCCTTCTGTGAGAGTGTGAGACTCCTGTCTATCTGCCCAGTTGAAGGAGCCTGGAGGACGTGAAAGAAAAGTTGCTGACGATCTCCAGATTTATTATTATTATTTTCATTTTCATGTATTACTTGTAATCGTATGTGTGACCATGTAATTTGTGTCAGTAAATTCACACATTTTACTATTGTGTTTAAGTGTGCCTCCATTATAATATTTCTCTATGAGCATACACTAAAGTTATCCTAGTTCCACATAGGGAACGTCACGTTCTCTATAGAAGCTCTTATTGCCTGAAGAGTGGTAAACAGCACAGACTTATATAAAAGTGTACCCTTAGCCATCCGATCAGTACTAGTGCCTGAATGGTGGGCAACTAGTAACGTGGTGGCTGGAGAGAGGTAAAGCCACACGGACCTTCATGGGAGAGTACCCTGGGCCGACAGTCCAATAGTAGATCTTGGGAGTAGCAACACTCTGGCAACAGACAACATGTATACACCCACTGAACTGCATCGCTGGGGTGCAGATATAATAACCCAGCTGGCGACCTTGTTGAGGAAAAGATAGAGAAGACAGGCGGGAAAGGAGTTCCTGCAACCTTTTTGTCTGGCAGGCAAGACTCAGGGGAGTTACTGTTATAAGGTGAGCCCGAGTCTTCCTTCACTCCTCCTCGGGTCTAGGCCGGAACTGTTAATAGCAGTTTCCCCGTGGTTGACTGAAGGGCTTCCAGGGTGAATCAGTGGCACCCCTTTTCAGTGGTGGAAGCAAAGACCTGCAGAGGTGGGCATTGCTGGTCCTCTCCTGTGGGACCAAAGAGACTCCGGTGATTCCCGGGAGTCGGAGGGGCTGAGTATTCGGCCTTTCGAGCCCTAAGCAGCTGAGTGCTAGCGAAACCCCGGCCCACACCCCACCGTGACACTTATTACATTTTCAAAGACTTTAGTTTACACACACAACTGTAACACTAAACAGAGTTTTACTATGCTAACATTTAAACAGCTTTGTCTTATATACTCGCATTTGGGTGAGGTGATATATTACAACAGTTTTGGTTTTGGATTGGATGAACAAACTTTCAACACAAGACAGAACAACACAAGACAGAACACAGTGCAATGGGTATAAATTGGATAAATGAAAGGGAAGAATGGAAGTAACTGCAAAGGACCTATTGGCCCATGTTTCCTCTTGATGCTTCTATATTGGTACGGAGTCTTGAAGTAGGTAGAATATAGTTGTGCATTAATTGGCTGTTGATTGCTGGTGTTGACTTCTTGATGTGTAGTGCCTCGCAGATGTCAAGCCGCCTGCTATCGCTGTGTCTATCGATGATTTCTGTGTTTTTTGTTAAAACTTCTCTGGTGATGGTCTGGTTGTGGGAAGAGATTATATGTTCCTTAATGGAGCCCTGTTGCTTATGCATTGTTAATCGCCTGGAAAGAGATGTTGTTGTCTTGCCTATATACTGAGTTCTTTGGGGCTTACAGTCCCCAAGAGGGCATTTGAAGGCATAGACGACGTTGGTCTCTTAAAGCGTTCTGCTTCGTATCTGGAGAGTTTTTCATGCCAACCTACTCATGAAAAACTCTCCAGACACAAAGCAGAATTTCACTATCCTCATGAAAATATAGTTAGTTTCCTTATAAATGTTCATAAACATTTTCAGTAGGTACCACTGTCGTTGTCAGTCTTTGAACAATAATCAACAGCATCTTCATCATTAATATAAAACTAGCAGAATCTCTCTTCAAGTTTTTTTGTTGATGTATAATGCACTATGATACGAAACGTCTGATTTGATGTTAATATAACCAATGTTTTTCACAACGATTTAAAAACTGCATCACTTGTATACAAATCATACCTGCAAATGTGTTCCTGTGTTGTATCCTTAGCTTCCTCACACACACACACATGCAGCTCCCTCACACACACACACCTGCAGCTCCCTCACACACACACACACACACCTTCAGCTCCCTCACACACACACCTTCAGCTCCCTCACACACACACCTGCAGCTCCCACACACACACACACACACACACACACACACACACACACACACACACACACACACACACACACACACACACACACATTTGATACAGTACCGCACATGAGACTGCTATACAAACTTGAGAGGCAGGCAGGAGTAAGCAGAAAGGCCCTAGAATGGGTGAAGAACTACCTAACAGGAAGGAGCCAGAGTGTAATGGTAAGGGGCGAGAAGTCGGACTGGCGAACAGTAACAAGTGAAGTACCTCAAGGATCGGTGCTGGGACCAATCCTCTTTCTAATTTACGTAAATGACATGTTTACAGGAGTGGAATCATACATGTCAATGTTTGCGGATGAAGCAAAATTAATGAGAAGAGTTGTGACAGACGAGGATTGTAGGATCCTCCAAGAGGACTTAAGCAGGTTGCAGAGATGGTCAGGGAAATGGCTACTGGAGTTTAACACCAGTAAATGTAAAGTTATGGAAATGGGATCAGGTGATAGGAGACCAAAGGGACAGTACACAATGAAGGGGAACAGCCTACCTGTAACGATTCGAGAAAGAGATCTGGGAGTGGATGTGACACCTAATCTAACTCCTGAGGCACATATAAATAGGATAACGACAGCAGCGTACTCTACACTGGCGAAAATTAGAACTTCATTCAGAAACCTAAATGAGGAGGCTTTCAGGGCGCTTTCCACTGCCTACGTGAGACCCGTCTTAGAGTATGCCGCGCCATCATGGAGCCCCCACCTGAAGAAACACATAAGGAAACTGGAGAAGGTTCAGAGGTTTGCGACGAGGCTTGTCCCAGAGTTACGAGGGATGGGATATGAAGAGCGTCTGAAGGAACTGAACCTTACGACACTAGAGAAAAGAAGGGAGAGAGGAGATATGATAGGGACAAATAAAATACTCAGGGGAATTGACAAAGTGGAAATAGATGAAATGTTCACACGTAATAATAACAGAACGAGGGGACATGGGTGGAAACTGGAAACTCAGATGAGTCACAGAGATGTTAGGAAGTTTTCTTTTAGCGTGAGAGTAGTGGAAAAATGGAATGCACTTGGGGAACAGGTTGTGGAAGCAAATACTATTCATACTTTTAAGACTAGGTATGATAGGGAAATGGGACAGGAGTCATTGCTGTAAACAACCGATGGCTGGAAAGGCGGGATCCAAGAGTCAATGCTCGATCCTGCAAGCACAAATAGGTGAGTACAAATAGGTGAGTACACACACACACACACACACACACACACACACACACACACACACACACACACACACACACACACACACACACACACACACAGTTTAAGGTTTTCAGGTTGGGCTGGTACAACAGGGACAGAAACCGACTTGTAAAGGTGGTGTTTGCAAACGAAACCACGAAGGAGGATATTCTAGAAAAGAAGAGTCGTCTCCAACATGTGGAGGGATACAAACAAGTATTCTTGCAGAGGGACAGGACGAAGGAGGAGAGAGCCAGGGCAGCAGAGGCAAGGAGGAAGTGCAGGGAGAGAGGAGCAAACCAGGAAATCACAGCCCCCAACACAGCAGTCCCAGAGACAAGAGGGGAACCCAAAACCAGCATCCCAGCAACACCAGAGGGGGGGGGGCAACACCACCAACCCCCTCTGCATAGAAACCCTTCCTTCCCCTCACCCTACCTGCCCCCACCCAACCCTCCCTCCCCCCCCACCCCATTCTGACCCCGACACCCCATCCCCATTCCCATCATGTCCCCCCTCCCACCTTTCCCCCCCAGTCCCCCTTCCCCCTTCATCCCATACCCTCCCTATTCCTCCTCCCCCCTCACCCCGTATCCTCCATGTCCCCCCTATCTCCTTAACCCACACCCTACCCGTTCCCCCTTCCCTTAAACCCCCACCCCCCACCCCAAAACCCTCTGCGACCCTGCAAACCACCTCACAGATCCTCTCACCCACGGAACAGCTTCCCACACCAGTAGAATACTCGCCAAGAAAGGGATATGTAAATGAACAGAAGAAAGTGAGCTTCAAGGCGATGTACACTAACATAGATGGGATTACAAATAAAACTAGTGAACTTGGAGAGTGGGCACTAGAAGAAAACCCAGACATAATAGCACTCACAGAAACAAAGCTAACGAAAATCATAACAAATGCAGTGTTTCCACAGGGCTACTATGTAGTGAGGAAAGAGAGAGAAGGGAGAGGAGGAGGTGGTGTGGCTTTGCTACTAAGAGAAGGTTGGAGTTTCGAAGAGATGGTAATTCAGAACTGTGAAGGTTTCAGGGACTACATATCAGGCACCATTGCAACTGGAGGACAGAAAATTATAATAGTAGTCATATATAACCCCCCACCGAATGACAGAAGACCCAGACAGGAATATGATAGAAACAACATGGCCACCATCAATATAATAGAGAGAGCAGCTTCTGTGGCTAGCAGGAACGGATCCAGACTTCTAATCATGGGAGACTTCAACCATGGGAAGATAGATTGGGGGAACAGAGACCCACACGGAGGCCCAGACACATGGAGAGCTAAGCTGCTGGATGTGGCAACAAGAAACTTTCTAAGTCAACACGTCAAGGGACCGACAAGAATGAGAGGAGGGGATGAACCAGCCTTGCTTGATTTGATATTTACCCTAAATGAGTCGGATATAAGGGAAGTTAAGTTGGAAGCCCCCTTGGGAATGAGTGATCATAGTGTATTGAGCTTTGAGTACCTGGTTGAGCTAGGAATTATCACCCCCAAAAAGAACTGGGAACCAAAGGGCTGGCGTACCGAAAGGGAAACTATGAGGAGATGAATAAATTCCTATGGGATATACATTGGGACACAGAACTCGGAACCAAGTCCGTACAAGACATGATGGACTATGTCACCCAAAAATGTCAGGAGGCTGTAAGCAGGTTTGTCCCAGCCCAACAGGAAAAAACAGAGAAGCAAAGGAAGAATCCGTGGTTTAATAGGGAATGTATGAAAGCAAAGGAGCTGAACAAAAGGGCATGGAGGAACTTCCGTAATAACAGAACACCAGAAAGTAGAGAGAGATACCAGAGAACCAGGAACGAGTATGTCAGTGTGAGAAGAGCAGCTGAGAAAAGGTATGAAAATGATATAGCTAATAAAGCCAAGACTGAACCAAAGCTACTACACAGTCACATCAGGAGGAAGACAACAGTGAAGGAACAGGTGATTAAACTTAGGGTGGGCGAGGACAGGTACACAGAGAATGACAAAGAGGTGTGTGAAGAACTCAACAAAAGGTTCCAGGAGGTCTTTACAATAGAACAGGGAGATATCACGGCGCTGGGAGAGGTGGCAGCAAACCAGGTGACCTTGGATAGGTTCGAAATTACAAGAGATGAGGTCAAAAAGCACCTATTGGAGCTGGATGTGAGAAAAGCTGTTGGGCCGGATGGAATCTCGCCATGGGTATTGAAAGAGTGTGCAGGAGCACTTTGCTTACCACTCTCCATAGTGTATAGTAAGTCACTGGAAACGGGGGACCTACCAGAAATATGGAAGACTGCTAATGTAGTACCAATATACAAAAAGGGTGACAGACAAGAGGCACTGAACTACAGGCCAGTGTCCTTAACTTGTATACCATGCAAGGTGATGGAGAAGATTGTGAGAAAAAACCTAGTAACACATCTGGAGAGAAGAGACTTCGTGACAACCCATCAACATGGGTTCAGGGAGGGTAAATCTTGCCTTACAGGCTTGATAGAATTCTACGATCAGGTGACAAGAATTAAGCAAGAAAGAGAAGGGTGGGCGGACTGCATTTTTTTGGACTGTCGGAAAGCCTTTGACACAGTACCCCATAAAAGGTTGATGCATAAGCTGGAGAAACAGGCAGGAGTAACAGGTAGGGCGCTCCAGTGGATAAGGGAGTACCTAAGCAATAGGAAGCAGAGAGTTACAGTGAGGGGTGAGACCTCAGACTGGCGTGAAGTCACCAGTGGAGTCCCACAGGGCTCTGTACTTGGACCTATCCTGTTTCTGATATACGTAAATGATCTCCCAGAGGGTATAGACTCATTCCTCTCAATGTTTGCTGACGACGCCAAAATTATGAGAAGGATTAAGACAGAGGAGGACAGCTTGAGACTTCAAGAAGACCTGGACAAGCTGCAGGAATGGTCGAACAAATGGCTGTTAGAGTTTAACCCAAGCAAATGTAATGTAATGAAGATAGGGGTAGGAAGCAGGAGACCAGATACAAGGTATCATTTGGGAGATGAAATACTTCAAGAGTCAGAGAGAGAGAAAGACCTGGGGGTTGATATCACGCCAGACCTGTCCCCTGAAGCTCATATCAAGAGGATAACATCAGCAGCATATGCCAGGTTGGCTAACATAAGAACGGCCTTTAGAAACTTGTGTAAGGAATCTTTCAGAACATTATATACCACATATGTCAGACCAATCCTGGAGTATGCGGCTCCAGCATGGAGTCCCTATCTAGTCAAGCATAAGACTAAACTGGAAAAGGTTCAAAGGTTTGCCACCAGACTAGTACCCGAGCTGAGAGGTATGAGCTACGAGGAGCGACTGCAGGAATTAAACCTCACTTCGTTGGAAGACAGAAGAGTTAGGGGGGACATGATCACCACATTCAAGATTCTCAGGGGAATCGACAGGGTTGATAAAGACAGGCTGTTTAACACAAGGGGCACACGCACTAGGGGACACAGGTGGAAACTGAGTGCCCAAATGAGCCACAGAGATATTAGAAAGAACTTTTTTAGTGTCAGAGTGGTTGACAAATGGAATGCATTAGGAAGCGATGTGGTGGAGGCTGACTCCATACACAGTTTCAAGTGTAGATATGATAGAGCCCATTAGGCTCAGGAAACTGTACACCTGTTGATTGACGGTTGAGAGGCGGGACCAAAGAGCCAGAGCTCAACCCCGCAAGCACAACTAGGTGAGTACAACTAGGTGAGTACACACACACACACAACACACACACACACACACAACACACACACACACACGCAA